>JAQIUQ010007137.1:0-2500 GCA_030378365.1 Hybognathus amarus | reverse complement strand
TATGCCTACCTCCTTCACTTTGGACTATCTATCTATCTATAGCTATCTATCTATCTATCTATCTATCTATCTATCTATCTATCTATCTATCTTATCTATCTATCTATGGATCTGGATCTATCTATCATAAGCTGTATATCTGCCGTCTGTCTCTATCTATGCCTACCTCCTTCACTTGGACAATCAATCTATCTATCATATCTATCTATCTGTATCTATCTATATCTATCTCTATCTATCTATCTATCTATCTATCTATCTATCTATCTATCTATCTATCTATCTATCTATCTATCTATCTATCATAAGCTGTCTGTCTGACAGTCTGTCTCTATCTATGCCTACCTCTTTCACTGGGCCTAGTTTAAACTGCCAGTCTTTGATGCCCAATTCTAGATTTGTTGCCTATATCTGATTTTTTTAACTGTCTGTTTACACGTTCTTTATACTGTGACTCATATCCGATTCATGTGTTTACACTTCCATATAGGCTAGTATCTGAAACATATCGCGCATGTTTAAGAGTTAATATCTTGCACAGATGGACGAACACTGAAATATGCTTCATGCATGAAATTGCAAAACACCACTCTTGAATTAGAAACAATGTCTATCAAACTCATTAAAACTCCACGAATCACACGCGTATCGGTGAGAACCACAGTCTATGGTGGAAACACTCGTTAAAGCCATAGTTAAACGCACAGTGGAGTTGCGCTCAGGGAGTGAGATTGGCTGTGGATGATTTTCTTTTTCTTTTTTGAGCGGCTGCGGATTAATTCTTCTATGCACACAAATTATGATGTCACTCTCTGCGCGTATGTAATTAAAATCGTAATTGAGCATGTTAATACGCCCTCAGCACGTTTTAATAGTCCACTTAAAAGTGTTTATTATAAATAAATTACTAAATGCTTAAAATGAAAAAAATGAACCATTTTCAGCACATTTTCAATCCTGTGAAAACACCTCCTGTGCCCCTGTCCACATTCCTCTCGTCTCTCTCGTCATTACACCGCGAGGACGTCGCCTAATGCCTCAGGAAATCCGATCTGCCTGTTTACATGACAGTCGCATTGAGCACATATTGGGATTTATATCTGATTTATTTCCACATATGACGAGGCCTGAAACTCGAATCTTAAAAGTATACGAATGCATGCGATTTTTATTCCTGTTTACACCGTCATAGAACACATCCGATCTGTGTACACATATGAGCAAAAAAGTTCGAACTGGGTTCACATTTCACTCGACAGTGTAACGGACCTGGACTATCAATTATCTATAAGCCTCACCTCTCTATCTATCTATCTATCTATCTACTCTTAAGCATCATAGCACATAACAATGAGCAATCTGAAAATCTGAAAATATAATCTAAGAATGTAATAAGAAATGTGAATCTGCAACCATTATACTAAACATGAAAGCTTCAGATGCAAAAGCCTTTAAATGCCATTTGAAATTTTCTTCTAAAATGACCATTTTTATAAAGCTTATATTTAGTTCAGTAATTTCACTGAAATGGCAATGAAGATTACCTATTTAATAGGAAATCTTCATACAGTACTCTATTAATCATAAACTGCAGAACATTAAACTGTTCTGTTACTGTTTTAACACAATTTATTTATTTTGTAAATATATTATAACAAATAACAACCCGCAATTGTGAATGCTAATTAAAATGACAAAATACAAAAAATATAACAATTACAAAAAGCATTAACAATTAGCAATCAATCAAGAAATCTATAACTGTAAATACTAGAAATAATAAAAAAAATATAAAAATAGCAATGTCTTTCTCTCTCTCTCTCTCTCTCTCTCTCTCTCTCTCTCTCTTGTATCTATCTATCCATCTCATCTATCTATGATCAGGAGACAGAGGTAGAGAAGTGCCAAAGGAGTACAAGAAAAGAATGGTAAGGAGAAGATAGATGTATTTGAAAGGGAGAAGGGAGAGAAGAGAGAGGATCTGTTAGAAGAAAGATAGATAGATTAGTTCAGAAAGAAAGAAAGAGAAAAGATTAGTTAATTTCTGTTATCAATATAATTTCAGATATTTAAAATGGCTTTGTTGAACAATCACATTCATTATATTATAAATGAACATTGTTACTAGTGAAAATTGAATTATTGATATCAAAAATGAACATTGTTACTAGTAGCAATTTATTTGTTGATATCAAGAATAGACATTTCAACTCAGTAACAATTTAATTCTTGATATCAAAAATAAAGGTTTTTACTAGTAATAATTATATTTCTGATATGTGAAATTGTATATTTCAAGCCATAAGAAATCAATTGTTGATCTCAACAATTGGTTTTGAATGGCAGCCTATGGTGACATTTCACTAGTGAAAATACAATTACAGATATCAACAATTATCATTTTTACTAGTTCAAATTCAGTTGTTGATATCAAGAATTATAATTTTTAACTAGTGAAAATGTAAATGTTGATATCAATGCATTAGCATTGTTACTAGTG
>JAQIUQ010007135.1:142500-295367 GCA_030378365.1 Hybognathus amarus | reverse complement strand
TTCAATGTACTTCGTTCAGTTACGTATTGCTACCACAGTCTAATGGGATATCTAACAACATGAATTTAACATGGAGTACAACATTGTAAAACACACACACACACAAACAATGTACAAAAAAAGGGAAAAGAGAGCAAGAGACTCAGCATTACACAATGAGTTTGCATAAGTATTCATGAAAACTACGGCGTAGAAAAGTGAAGTCAATGAGAGGCACTCACTTCCTAATTGCCAAGCGCACTGCACAGGCTCATTCATCAATACTTTGATGATGATATTATGATTAAATATGTATTAATCATAAAAAAAGTGTCTCACTTTACCCGAAAAAACTTTTCTCACTTTATCTAAGTTGAACTGGGTCACTTAGAAAAAAATGTCCCAGAAAACAAATACCTGGAAAATTTATTCAAATAAATTACTGTAAGAAAATATTAACTTTGTAGTAATTTGAAATGAATAAATGAAGGTCTGAATACGAATTGCAACCTGATAGAAAAGGTCTGTCATGTCTATCGATGAATCAAATCAATGATGGTCCACTGAATGACAGACATTTGCTGCAGCCAATCACATTTAAGAATCCTTTCCGTCCATGCAAATGGAGGTTGACCTCAGTATCCAATCGCGTTGCAGAATCAATTCTCTTCCTGTAGGTGGGTGTTTGCTACCTGTGTGAATGAAGCGATTCGACACTGGAACTTAGCAAGCTCAAAATCCGGGCTTTTCTCGCTGGAGTTTTTATACAGCGGACCTGGACTCACCCGTGGAAATGGTTGCCGTGGTGACCACGTAAATATATTTTGCGGTCTGTGTGTGTTTTTGTATTTTTATTTTCTTCATAAGGAGGAAGCACTCAGTGCTGCCGTTAGCCGATGCTAACTCACGTTCAGTTTCGCCGTCCTGTGGTTTTCCTTCTCTCGTTTCTGGAGGAATTAACGCAGACCCTGCCGAGAAAAACCATGGGATGTTGACGTTGAGTTGAAGAGTGCTCAACGTTTTGCTACAAAACATTTAAGCCAAAGTCAGAGGTGTCTAACTACTGCTTGTAGCATGTTAACTTAGCGGGGTGGCTAGTGAGTGTCAGGTGATATAGAGCGGTGAGAGGATAGACATACGTCAAATTAAGTCGAAAAACTGAGAAAAATAGATTAAACATAGTATATTTGCGTCCCTTCTGATTGATTTGATGCTCAGCGGTTTGATTCAGTCTAAAATCCAGTCGTTCCGCTGTCAGCGTTAGCGCTGTTGCTGTTTAAACGCACCGTTTGTTTACAGTTCTAAAAACATTCGCTCTCTGGTAACTTAACGTTTTCATTGAGGTGGTGTTGGAACGTTTCATTGACATTAATCTATAGCACTGTCTTTATTTAGACTCAATATGATTTCAAAGATGCTCTAAGGCAAGCTAGCATACCTAACGTTATGTCAACATTAGATAAAGTTGTGCTGTTTGAAAGCCAAATCCACTGAGACATTTGTCAGCGTTCGTTTATTCAAACGACTATTGTTTGCTCAGAATGCTTAGTGTTTTTCCTTCTCCAGATGTAGAGATTAGCTACTGCCATAAAGGAAAAATTGAAAGGATCCTACTATGACTGTTCAGGCTTGGACGAGATGACTATAGGTTAAAATAAATCAGCAGCCAGTTAAGACATAAAAACTCTAAACGGTGTTATATACGCATATCGTTTGTTTGGCAAAGGGACAGCTTTACAGATTTGTTCAGAAAAAGTTGAAATTGAATTCTCAGGACTCTAAAGCTGTCTACCATATTTGCAATGGTTACAGAAGCCTAGAAAGCCAATGAAGACGTTAATTTACTAACTGCCTGTCTTTCTCTACATTGCCTGAAATAGTTAACGTTACAGTTGTTCAGAGATCTTATACATATCTGTTGACGTCTCTAAAGTTATTTAATTATGTGATATCCCTAAAACTTTATCTAAATCAGACAAATGTCTCATGCCTTATCATGCCATAGATAGGTTAAAATGACCATATTCAAAATAGCCTGTTGATCTTAAGTATGTCATCAGAACAGCTGGTTTATTTTTGGAGTTGTGTTTGCTTAAAGTGCTGGGAAGTCATAAAGAAACCAAACCAATCAGTTTTGATGATTCCTCAGGATGAATGTTTTCATGTAGCCCTTGGGTCACGGTTGTGCCAAAAACTCTTGATGATCTGCACTACAAGCAGGGGTCTGCTGGAGGAGGATACAAAAGAACAGTTGATGCTGAAAAAACACAGGCCTGAAGTTGTTTTGGATCATCTCGCTTTCTGCTAACTTTTTGGGCAGCCTTTTCATTACAAATCCGAGAAAGTCCATCCCGAGGTTCCCAATGGAAGTACCGCACTAGAAACTTTGACAAGGGAACTTCAAGAACTCTGGGTTGTCTTGTCCCGAAGCGATAAGATGGGCTCTCAAGCTCTTCAGATATTGCGGCAGGGAGTGTGGGCTTCTCTGACCGGAGGATGGTACGTTGACCCTCATCAGAGTACCTTCTCCAACTGCTTTCATCTCTACCTCTGGATATTCCTCTTGGCCTTCCCATTCCTTCTGTATATGGTGAGTTCTTGCAGTAATTCTCCAGGTAAAGAATTACACCAGCGCATGTTCTTGGAAAAAAATATGTAAACGTAATAATACTTATGTAATCCAAGAGCTTGAATTATTTAGGTGTCACTGATGTTGAGAAACTTGCCTTACATGGTGATCTCAAGCTTTACTGTTGAAAGATTTTTCTGAAACTTTGTCAAGATGCATGACAGCTGCAGATATTTCTGCTTCAGGGATATTTTCTATGGAATGTCTTTTCTAAGAGGTTACAATGAAGCAGAACCAAGATAACATCAAACATAAAAAAGAAAAGTTATATAAATGTTCACTTTTAGTTGTTGTTTTTTAACTTTATATTTGTGAGGAAATCCTGGCACTATAACGTTAAGCAGCGTAACTGTTTTCAACACTGATAATACTGATAAATGTTTCTAGATCACTAAATCAACATATTAGAATGATTTCTGAAGGATCATAATGGTCATATTGATCAATTTGACACTGGAGGTGTCTTCAGTTTCTGCATGCTGAAAATTCAGCTTTTTTATCACTGGAAAATTTTATTTTAAATTGTACTAATATTGTATTTTTAATCAAACAAATTATGCCCTGATGAGCATAAGAACTTCTTTCAAAAACAATTTTTTTCTACTGACCCCAAGTCAGAGCAGTATTGTGAAGTTCCTTAAACAGCCTGTCTTAAAGCTTTACAGGACATTAGTACCTTACAAGCACAATCAATGTTAATAATCAGATATACAAGGAGGAATCATTAAATCAGTCTTCAGGAAGACATTCCTTTGCGTCCATTTTCTCAGTGTGGCAACCGGTTGATGATAATGCAGAAAAGCTTGTGGATAAACATGACATGTTATGACATCGCTAGTGTTACTTTTCAATGGTGAACTTCCATCTTGCTGCTCTTGTAATAGTCTTAAGTTGACCATTAAACATATTTCATTGAATATGTTAATGTCATCAGATAATGATTTTACTGTTTTATGTCAATTTCATCTAATTTTATATATATAGTTTTGTATATTTGTCATGTCATTTTTAATGTTTATTCATTTATCTATTTCTTTACACTGTTCTTGCCGTGAAAATACTTATATGCTGATATAGTATTAATTAATACATTTACTATTACTTGCACTACTGGTCAAAAGTTTGATATTGTTAATTTTTAAAAGAAGTCTCTTCTGCTCACCATGGCTGCATTTATTTTATTTAAAAAAAGTACTATTGTGAAAGGTTATGACAATTTATAATGACTGTTTTCTATTGTACTATATTTTTAAATGTAATTTATTCCTCTGAAAGCTGAATTTTCAGCATCATTAGTCGGTGTCATTTCCTTCAGAAATCATTCCAATATGGTGATTTTATGCTAAAAAAACATTCATTATTATTTTCAGTGTTGAAAACAGCTGTGTACAATTTTTTTCAGAAGTTCTTTGATGAATATAAAGTTCAAAAGAACAGCATTTATTTAAAATAGAATCTTTTCTAATATGATAAATATCTTTACTGTAACTTTTGATTAATGTAACTCATCCTTGATGTAGTATTGACTTTCCCCAAAAAATAAAATACAAATTTGTACTGATCCCAAACATTTGAAGGGTAGTGTTTAAAGCTTTTTATTTCAGATAAATGCTGTTCTTTTGAACTTTCTATTTTTCAAATAATCCTGAAATAATGTAAAAAAAAAAACAGTTTTCAACATTAACATAAATGTTATTTGAGCATCAAATCATCATATTAGAATGATTTCTGAAGGATCACTGGAGTAATGATGCTGAAAATTCAGCTTTGATCACAGGAATAAATTACACTTGACCATATATTCACATAGAAAACAGCTGTTTTAA
Source organism: Hybognathus amarus (assembly GCA_030378365.1). Taxonomy (NCBI): domain Eukaryota; kingdom Metazoa; phylum Chordata; class Actinopteri; order Cypriniformes; family Leuciscidae; genus Hybognathus; species Hybognathus amarus. Next base: position 290,933 of record JAQIUQ010007135.1, on the reverse strand, counting down.
ATTGTAACAATATTTAACAATATGGCTGTTTTTGTTTTCATTTTAGTCAAATAAATGGAACCTTGGTGAGCAGCAGCGACTTCTTTTAAAAGCATTAAAAATCTTACCGATCTGAAACTTTTGACTGGTAGTGTATGTTGTAGCCTATTTGGCCTACTTAAGATGCAGTGTATGAAACATTGATGTGATTCTTCCCACTTTCTTTCTTTCAGGCCCTTCCTGCCAGTTTAGTGGTGGCTGGTGTGTACTGCGCTGTAATAGCGGCCTTCTTCACGGCCATAAAAGCAGTGAATTTTCGACTACATGCCATGTTTGACTTGGGTGAGATTGTGGAGAAGAGGCAGGCCTCATTCGCCACTGACCCCATAGAGTGGAAGAAGGAGAGGAAGGCTCTGGCGCTTACGATGGAAGCCAACACAGGTACAGTGTTTATACATTACTACATTCTTTTTTGTTTTCACTTATCTATTGCTCAATTCAGCAAGTAGACAGAATAAGTTTGTAGAGCATTACTATCATCATGCCACTGAGTCAAATGTTCTTCTGGGATTTGTTGTTGGTTAACATCTGTTGATGGTGTCGAGCAGTCCCAGTCAGTTTTGGCTCATGTCGGCATGCCTGTGTCTACAGGGACAGTGGTGTCGGTGTGGAAATGGCGGTGTTCCGAAAGGTGAACTCCACCCCTCCTGTACGCTGCAGTTCCCAGCATTCGCTGTTTGGATTGAATCAGGTGTCGAGTGAGGATATTGTTAATGCCAAATGTCACATGTCCTTGAGCATTATTCTCCTTAACTCATTGGAATTTCCTCTGACTTGTTTTCTTTTCTTTTGCTCAGGAGTTTTTACCGCATCTTGAAGACCTTGGAGGCCCAAAGGGTACATTGTTATTATTGTTGCTTTTTTTTTAAAATATACAACACCAAAAAGTTAACATGAACTAGTATGTTTGTTTCAGTTCTTCTCTGATTTTTATCATTTTTAAAATTTCAGATATTAAGGAGCTCATGCGGGAGCAGGGTACTAATAATGGTGATCGTAACCTCTGCACATAGAGACATCCTTCAACACAACTCTCAGGACAACACTAGTAAGAACTGTCCCTTTACTGCTTCACTACATTAGTGTTGCATTGGACAGTTCTCTAGACCAGTGTTTCCCAACTTTTTCTTTTTGCTGCAGCACAGTTTGATAAGTAAAACATCCCACTGCACACCTCTATGTAAATATATAACAATATTTAACAAACTTGCTTTGCTTTAAATGGTAAATTAGATCTAGTTATTATATTAAAAGTAGTTGGCTTAAGCTTAAAAGTTCTTGCACACTGAGTGTCCGTATTAAGCAGTTTGAATGGATGACCAATAGCATTTATTTTATAAAACAAAAATGAAATCTAGAGAATGCAAGGTTTTGTACTGATCGCAATGACAATCTTATTTGTAGCATTTCTTTTTCCTTTTTTTTTTTTCATTTTCCACGGCACACCTGACATGGCACACTATTGTTCTGGCGCACAGTGGTTGGGAAACACTGCCCTAGACTTCCAATCCAAAGAGCTACTGTGGCAACCCACATTTTCAGCATCCTTGGTTCATAAAAGTCAAATTCGCTTATCTATTTTTTGTAAATGCCTGTTTAGGATCTTGCTCTGAATGTTTAATCATGTATGTTTAAAAAAAAATTTAAATGATCAAAACTTGGGTGGCATTTATTTTCCCACATGGTAATCAATCAAGCAAAACAACTGATGGATAGAACACCATACTAGAGTTATATATATATATATATATATATATATATATATATATATATATATATATATATATATATATATATATATATATATATATATATATATATATATTTATAAATGTACATTAAAATACAGAAGAAAAGATCTGTCACTACTTCCGTTTCATCACAACTTCTAAACCAGCCACCTATGAGATGAACCATAACATTATAAACTTTAATTTGAAGCCAAAAAGTTTACACTCATTCATTATATGTATTAAATAATGTTTATTGCAAAATATTACAAGATATTAAAATTGTATAAATTAAGTTCACAGAATAAATTGCTAACTTAAAACCATTGCATATGTTTAAGATTGTTACTAGCATCAAGTTATGTGTACCTCTAAACCTCGTAACTGGACGATTTTTGTCGTTGCAGGTGTGGCGCCATCTTCTCTGGCTGTGGATTACAGAGGCCTAATTGGTGTGAGTGATGTAATGTCTGGAGGGTTTAGTAGCCTGCACCCAGCAAACTGTCCTTCCATCCCACCATCCCCCTCCAGCCAAGAAGATGGAGATGAGAAGGACCAGGTGGAGAATGGTGGTGTGGAGCAGCTATCTCAGCAGAGCCCTGATGGGGAGGGTCTAGGAGGCTACTCCCCCCTTGGGCCTTCAGCTGATTCTGAGAGCCTGGGAGATGCTCCTCTTAGCCCTCTTATCAAGAGTAGCTTCAGCGAGGAACTAAGTGAGAACTTGTTGGGTTTGGGCCTTGACCCGGTCACTTTTGCCCCTGGTGCTGAGCAACCAGGCAGCCGCACTGGAGTGGCCCTGACAGCTGGCTCCACTGACAGCTGCTTTAGTGGAGGTGGAGCAGCCACAGACAGAGAGACTCTCAGTACGGTCAGTAGCTACCGCAGCGGAGAAACAGACTCAACGCAGCTTGAGAGTCCCTCGCTGGGTCAGAGCGCATAAACCCGTCTCTAACGCTGCTTCCACAGCTTTGCCTCAGAGTAAAGGCCCCTATCCGCAGCCTGGAGACGTGCTGCAGGGTGGCAGCGACACGGATGACCTTTCAGACAGCGTGCTGCTACGCTTCGCCCTCCAAAGAGCTCTCCTCTGGGCAGGGCCTGGACAGAACTCTGGTGGAGGGGGAAGACCTTCCCCCTTTGCTTTCAGACATTGCACAGCCCTCCTTGCAGGACTCGTCGCCGTCTAGCAGCGGGCGTTCTGAGACCTGTGATCTTGACAGTGGCATCCCTATACCCCCCCTTCCTCCTCCACGCCAGGCTAGCTCTGTACCGTCAGGGTTGGCACTGGGCTTGGTCTGCTCAGAGCCTGCTCTCCCGGTCTCTGCCCCGTCCTACCTCCTAGCAGAGCCACCATCTCTGCAAGCTCAGCAGCAGGTGGTGCGACCTAAAGATCTGAAGCTGCTACGTGCCAGGGGGCAGTGTGGGTCACCGCCCCGAGTCGCAGGAAAGCTCCACGCCGAACGAGGTGCTCCTGGCAGTAGCAGTTTCGACTGTGGCTCCTATCGACGGCACCAAAACCGTGGCCAACACAGAGACTACATCCCTGTACGCAGTCGGCTGGGTGCCAAAGCCTACAGCGAGAGCTTGTTCGAGGACTCCAGCGACGAAGACGATGGCAGCGATATGAGTGCAGGCTCTAGCCTTGGATCTCAACGTCGCTTCAGCTCTGATGACGAAGACGATGATGAAGATGATGATGATTCGAGCTCCTCTACCTCCTGCTACTCCCCCGATTTGGCGAATGCTTCCCAGCCTGGCCCTAGTCAGTTACCTAGCCCTGGAGAGGGAGAGGAGCCTGATGCAGTTGGTCCCTCTCATTCTCGCAGTGCTCAGCGCTCAGCCAGCACAGCCAGTGCCAAGACTCATGCCAGAGTGCTCAGCATGGATGGGGCTGGTGGGGGTTCCAACAACACAGGGACCCTTGCATCTACTGTGCTACCTTTACCCCCTTCTTCCAATCCTGCCCCACGTCCACTCACAATCTCTAAATCAGACCTGGAGGCTCGGACGATGCACTCAGAGGCTTTCTCTAGGATACATCATAGGATAGACTCACTTGGGGGCTCCTGGGCTGGGAACCAGACGGGTTGGAGGGCAGGAGAGCTGCTGGAAGAGGGGGCAGTAGGAGGAGGTGAGGAGCAAACATATTCATTCTCAGAACTTCTTGCATTTCATGTGCAAAAATATTTAGATTTAGGATGTTTGTACGATATATCGGCCACATTATCGGATTATCGGCCGATATATGTTCATTTTTAATGTTATCGTTCTCGGCCCGACAAGAACATTTAGCCGATATCTAAAAGCCGATAAATAATGTATTATTTCCTTGAGCTGAACCGCTTTTGATGTGCACTGTTCAACATGATGCTTTTAAATTGCTTGAAATACGATTGAAATCACTTTGAAAAAAGGAAAATCTTTTTTAAAAAGTGCAGCGCACGTTTGTCATATCGCCCACACAACATAAAAATAAGAACATCATAATTGTGTTTGGATCTTGGCTTTTAATGAGGAAAATCAAAAATTGTCTAATAATTTGGATATAAATGTATTGGCCAAAATATTGGTTATCGGCTTTCAAATATAAAGAATTATCGATATTGGCCAAAATTGTTCATATCGGTGCATCCCATATATATATATTTTTTGTTTATATATATATATGTATATATATATATATATATATATATATATATATACTATTTACATTTTCCTTTTTCAGTAATTATTTTTATATACTTATAATTGATTAACTCATAATAATTTCTGCTGAAGTGATTTTTTTTATCATGGTGTATAAGACCCACATTATTCACCCTCATTAGGCTAAAAAAAAAATAATGTTTTTTTTTTCATTTTAAATATATAAATTAGCACTTTTCCTTTTTAATAATATTTTTAAATATGTTGTTTTAAATGATTTCTATTGTTGTTAATATTTCATTTATTTTCTTTGCCCATGTAGCCCCAGAGGAGGGAAATAAACGTGACTCTGTGAGCAGTGTGAAGAGGACACAGGCCATTCGCAGGCGACATAATGCTGGTAGTAACCCCACCCCACCCCCTTCCGCCATGGGCTCTCCTCCCAGCTTACAGGACCTCCAGAGAGTGCGCACCTCCTCTCACTCCCGCACACGAACGCTCCCCTCCGCCTTGCACTTCGCCGCCTCATCTCTGCTGCTGCTGCCCCGCAGCGGTGTTCACGAGGCATCCACCTTTGACGACACCTCAGAGGGAGCTGTGCACTACTTTTTTGATGAGAGTGGTAAAGAATAATTTGTGCTTCATTGACTTGTAACACTAATTTAATTGTGGTTTAGTTGTTTCTTCAATTGGAATGATTTAATTTCAGGAGTAAAGAGGTCATATACTTTTGGGCCTGCTGGTGGAGGATATGAGGACCCAGTCCAGTAAGTCTTAAAACTTGTACCGTTGGATAATATTCAGAAGTCTCCTGAGTTTTTGACGCATTTTCATTTTCTCAGGGAGCGTGAGCGACAGTCACAGTCCTCCAGCTTTACCTCCACTGATGTCCAGGAGGTGGCACCGGTGCTGTCCATGCTGCAGCCCAGACCGGTGGTCCTCCAGGGTATGCAGGTTCGCAGGCTGCCAATGGATATGCCAGAGGTGAGACTTAACGCTTCGAACGTCATCAAAACGCATGTTCCATTTCACAATCCTGCTGAGTGTGTCTGACGTTTCTTCTGTTTGTAGTTCGACCTAGATCACGAGTCCCTCACGAATCTCAGGAGAACACACTGATGATTGAGGAAAAGGCCAAGCCTAGAACAGTATTACCGATTCTGGGTGCTGCCGGGGAAATGGTTAAGAGTTCGTTCACAGACAGGCTTGCATTGTTGGCCTTACTGGACAGGAATCGACGAGTTGGCGAGAATGTGTTTGCGGTGGTGTTGGCCTGCTTGGTGGCATTCCTTGGCTTCCTGCTGCTTCTCCAGGGCTTCTTTAGGGACATCTGGGTTTTCCAGTTCTGCCTAGTCATTGCCAGCTGTCAGTACTCCTTGCTAAAGGTCAGTGTGAGGTTTAGCATTTTTAAAATGGTCTTTTTTTTTTTGGCATCGCTTGTTCGTCAAAAGATAGTAATGTGTCCAGTGTTAATAATTTTTTTTCTTGTCCATTTCAGAGTGTACAGCCTGATGCAGCATCTCCAATGCATGTGAGTAAATGGCTGTTTTTCATTCTTCTTATTTCCTAGAATTTTGTAGTCAAAGACTAGCCTATCTCATTTGATGTGGTCTTTATTGCAGGGCCATAACTGGATCATCGTGTACAGCCGACCGGTGTATTTCTGCCTGTGTTGTATGCTCATCTGGGTGTTTGACTTGGTTCGAGAATTTGGACAGTATGCTGCCTTTCACCCTCTATGGGGTCACCTTCTTCTCTGCCCACTTTCTGCTCTGTGCCAGAGACATGCTCATAGGTCTGCTCACTATCATTCAAAGCCAGTTCTGTTAAACCTTTGTTTATTGAGTTGTGCATAATATAATAATGTAATTATTCATATGTTTTCTTCTGCAGTGTTCACCCTCTCTTTTCCCATCATCTTCCTGTTTGGGCTTCTACCTCAGGTCAACACATTCCTCATGTGTTTGTTGGAGCAGGTGGACATGCACATTTTTGGTGGAACTGGTGAGGCCTATATTATTCATTACTAATACTATAGCGGTAACACTTTAAAATAAGGTCCAACCATTTAACGTTGTTTAATGCATTTGTTAACATTAGCAATGAGCAATAGATTTGTTACAGCAATGATTAATCTTTGATAACATTAGTAATACATACACATGCCAGTTGTTAGCTCAGGTCATGTCCATTAAATATTATACAGATTAAGAGATTATTTTAATATTAATAAATGTTGAAATTAACATTAAAAGTAAAACATGCTTTAGAAGTATTTTTCATGATTAGTTAATTGTTATGTATATGTCTGTATATGTTTTATAAATAATTCCTCTTCCACATCATTTTTAATTGTTTTGTACTGTTATTTATTTATATATTTCTGTACTGTGTTGTCTCTATGGACCTTTGTGTCTTGAATAAAAGTTGATTGATTGATTGTGAGTAATGTTAACAAATGGAACCCTACAGTAGGGTTTCTATAGCTATGGTGTTCCTGTTCAACTGGTTTGATACAGGGTTGATTCTCAGGGAGCAGGCATACTAATATAAATATATGAATGTGTATATATATGTGTGTGTGTGTGTGTATTATTGTACCGTAAGTATGAGATTGTGTGTATTTGTGTTTCAGCCACCACAAGCCCCCTGTCTTCAGTCTTCAGTCTGTTGCGCAGTATGTTGGTGGCAGCTCTGGTTTATGGATTTTGCCTTGGTGCCATCAATGTAAGTGGGATGCTGTTTGTCTCTTTTACAACTAACTGTGTTTTTCAGTGCTTCCTTTACTCATTTTATTTATTGTGTGTGTAGGCTCCGTGGGGAGAGGCTCATGTCCCGGTGCTCTTTTCTGTGTTCTGTGGCCTCCTCCTGGCCTTGTCCTATCATCTGAGCAGGCAGAGCAGTGACCCAACCATCCTCTGGTCAGCCTGACCTCCCCAATAATCTCACTTCCCCAACAGCTCTGTGATTGACGTCTAACATGTTTTTCCTCACTGTTCACTGGGCAGGTCTCTGGTCCGCTCCAAGTTCTTCCCAGAGCTGGAGAGCCGAACACCAGAAGAGCCACCATTAGAGATTAAAGACCCTCTTCCAGAGAAATTACGTGACTCTGTGGTAAAAGCTCTCTCCATCTGCATTTATCTTTTGCTTAACAAGTGTTCTAATGGTTTTTTAATGGCTTCCCTCTCTGACTCTGCAGAAAGAGACTCTTCATTCAGACCTGGTCATGTGCCCTCTTATGGCCATTATCACTTTCGCCATTAGTGCCAGCACTGTCTTTATTGCTCTACAGGTTAGTAGGCCATCCAGAATGGGATTTTGTGTATGTTAATGGTTTCATTGTGAGATCTTGCTAAAGAACCTAGTTCTAATCCAAGGACTGAACATCATTTCTAGTCTTGTACACAATTTTTCTAAATCATTGCGCTTTTAATTAGCTTTTTTTGCACTACTTTTTAGCCTGCCCTCAGTTTCGTCCTGTACATCTTGGCTGGGGTAGTGGGGTTTTTCACACACTACCTCCTACCTCAGCTCCGCAAACAGCTGCCCTGGTTCTGCTTAGCCCAACCTGTGCTGCGATCTCGAGAATACAGCCAGTTTGAGGTCCGAGGTGAGTAGTCAAACCAACACGCACACATTAATGCCTAAAAATCTGAACAAGTGTGATTGACTGATCTCTCGCTCTCTCTGTCAGATGCTGCTCAGCTCATGTGGTTTGAGAAGCTGTATGCTTGGCTGCAGTGTGTGGAGAAGTATTTCATCTACCCGGCTGTAGTGCTCAACTCCCTCACCACTGAAGCTCATACTGTCAGCCAAAACCCTGACAAACCTGGAGCCTAGTAAGAACAAGATCATCCAGAATCCTTAAGATTTCTCTGACTCATAGTGTCGAGTGAAGCTGAACACTAGCTGATGTTGCTCTATTGTTTTGGAAGTTTTTGTATCCCAGGTTTTCAATGTGATCTCAGACATGCACATTAATATGGTGTCCTTTATCTGTTTATTTAGTGGCCGTGCTCTCTTCATCTCGGTGGCTGGGATGAAGTTGCTTCGTTCATCCTTCTGTGTCCCATCTCAGCAGTATGTCACTCTGTGCTTCACCGCCCTCTTCTTCCAGTTCGACTACCCGCGCTTTTCACAGACCTTCCTCCTCGACTACTACTGCATGTCCATCCTCTTCAGCAAGGTCTGAGCATACACTCACATCTCTCTGAGAATTTAAGGGGCCAAATTCAACACTTGTAACATTTATAGTCTGTCCCTCAAGTCCACTTATAATGTTATGCAAGGGGTCTAATTATCACAATCTAGTTCTTACATCACCAGTTCCACCTTTTCTATGTACACTACCCTTCAAAATTTTGTGGTTGGTCAGATTTTTTGTGTTTTTGAAAGTCTCTAATGCTCACCAAGGCAGCGTTTATTTGATCAAAAATGCAGAAAATTGTGAGATATTCAAATGTAAAAGATCTCTTTTGTGTTTTAATATATTTTAAAATGCTATTCTTGTGATGGCAAAGCTGAATTTTCAGCATCATTACTCCAGTCTTCGGTGTCACATGTCCTTGAAATCATTTAAATGTTGATTTTCATCACACTGTTATAATGTGACAATCCAAAACGAGTTATTTTGAGTTTTGGAACATCCGGGATATTTTTATAGTACAATAATCTCTAATGACAAAAAATCAAGGAAAATTTTATTTCTCAATTCATGACCCCTTTAACAATTATTTTTGTGAAAAAAATGCATGTAATAGAAAGTTCAAAATAACAGCATTTCTTTGAAATAGAAATCTTTTGTATCAGTATAAACCATTTCACAAGATGTAAACAACACTGGTCCAGAAGCACTTCCTGTTTCAGTTTTTTAAGACTACATAAAAGCTGGGATAAAATACAACCAACAGAACATTTAAAACAATCAAAAAGTTAAACAAACATCTTTAAGATGTTTTCTTTACATGTGAAATAAAGAAAACAGTTACAAACTGAAACAGGAAGTGTTTCTGGACCAGTGTTGTTTACATCTTGTGAAATGGTCTATACATTTCTTTACTGTCACTTTTGATCAGTTTAATGTGCCATAGCTGAAGAAATGCATTAATGAGAAAAAAAAAATTTGTACTGACCCAAACTTTTAACGGTAGTGTATATAGATTGCTGAAGCATTACATGTCTTATTTTTTTTTCAATATATAATAAGGAAAATGTTTATATAGTCATTGAACTGGCTACCATTTCTTTTTAGGTTTTCACCATTATTTAACACTTTTTTTTTTCAGTAGTTAATTCTGGTGTATTTGTTATTGCAAAATAATAAAAATCAATTAGATATTCCCTATGAACATTCCATTTGAGTGACATTTTTAAATGATAACCATTTGAGTGACATTTCTCAATGTTTATATGTATTGTATTACTTGTACTCTTGCTGGAGTGTGGCGTTTTAAAGCAGAATCTCAAGACTGATGTTGCTGTCATCTCTCCTGTGTGTGAGCAGATGTGGGATCTGCTGTTTAAGCTGCGTTTTGTGCTGACCTACATTGCACCTTGGCAGATCACATGGGGTTCTGCTTTCCATGCCTTCGCTCAGCCATTTGCTGTTCCCCGTATCCTTTACCAGCATTACTCTCACACAAACCTGAATTCTGATCTCACAACTTTACCCTGGTGTTAAGTTAACATGTGCCCAGTGGGAGTGCTGCCATTTCCTATAGCACAACTGTACCATTGGTTTTGTTCTGTGCCACATTTCACATGTTCCTCGTCAGCTGGTTTATGGTAGTTTGCACACTTTTCCAATTGCTTTGTCCATAACTGAGTTTAAGTTTGTTTGTCCTCACATCTTTTTTCACATTCAGTATCTTTACAATGTCTTGCTATACAGTTGTTTTTTGAAAATGTCCCTTAACATTGATTTGTTCTCAGATTCTGCCATGCTGTTTGTGCAAGCTGTGTTTTCAGCTCTCTTTTCCACTCCTCTCAACCCTGTGCTAGGCAGTGCAGTTTTTGTTACTTCCTACACTCGACCTGTGAAGTTCTGGGAGAGAGACTATAAGTAAGCCTTCAGAAATCTCATGCAAATGTCAGCTGTGTTGTTTGTTTAGCTAATTCAGACCCTTTAATTAAAAAAGTTTAAAGATGTGACTTGAATATGTGTTAAATATTATTTTGTCCTTCAGCACCAAACGAGTGGATCACTCTAACACGCGTCTGGCCACACAGCTGGACCGCAACCCTGGTATGTGTTATTGTATCTTATTAATACAGACCTTTCATTTATGTATTTTCCTTTTAATCTGTCCTCTAATTCTCCCTTTATCGCTTGTTTGAATAGGTGCTGATGACAACAACTTGAACTCTATCTTCTATGAGCACCTGACACGCTCTTTGCAGCACTCGCTATGTGGGGACCTTCTGCTGGGCCGCTGGGGAAACTACAGCACAGGAGACTGCTTCATCCTCGCCTCCGACTACCTCAATGCTCTCGTACACATCATTGAGATCGGCAACGGCCTTGTCACTTTCCAGCTCAGAGGCTTGGAGTTCAGGGGTGAGCTGTGACTTTGTAAATGGTTACAGAAAAAAAAACTGAGCATGTGCACTAAACCGCTAAGGATCACACACTACCAAACTGAGTCATTTCACACATAAAAACTCGCACAGAAACATTTGCCTTGTTGGTCATATAATCTTGACAAATGAAAACAATGTGTGGTTTACTTTATCTGACTGGGTATAATCATTATATGAAGCAAAAAAAAGAATTGTGCCTGTGCCCGCCTTCACACATGCAGTTGAAATCAGCTCCGTAATACGCAATACGTTCCCATTGGACGTCTTACAACAGAGTGAAAAACGTTCAGACGCGGATAGAACAAAAATGGAGAGATTAAAGGTTGATTCTGTGAGTTCTGTATGATCTCTCTGATGAGGGTTATGCTACGTGAGGAAAGTTGCCGAGGACGTTGACATGTCAGGTCGGCTAAAAAATGTGATATAGAGGTCAATAGTTCAATGTCTACCTTCAATTTAATTGCATTAACTGCCCTTATAAATGGTAAAAAGTCATGAAAATAAAAAATGACATGACAACTTATCGATATAAAATCGTTATTTATTTTATTAAAATTTAATAATTCAGGTTTATCAGTACCATAGCAACGTTCAACTTCTGCTGGAATTGTCGGATAGGAGACGTCCGTAGTTTTTCGCAAGAGTTAAAATTTTTTAACGCTTCCGAATGACCAACAGACACGATTTTCTTCGCACGCACTCGGTCGAACCCGTTTCGGACTCATTCGCATGCAGTCTGCGAATCTCCATAGGAAATGAATGACTTCTGGTCGTTTCACAGCCGCATTGGAGCTGATTTCACCTGCCAGTGTGACGCGGCGTAATACTCAGGAAGAATCAACACTAGTTGTCATGGACACTCTTAAAATCTAAGGTTCCAATGAACCTTTTAGTACAACAGATCTTAAAAGAACCATATTTTGTCTTCAGCGTGTAGAACATTCTAAAAATCTAAAGAACTCTTTTCTGCTATAAAAAACCTTTTGTGGAATCGGAATAGTTTAGAAAAGTTTTGGTGTGATATAAGGTTTCTGAAACTGAACTGCAGCTGATTTACCTTGAACAGTGTATTTCCCTTTCTTAATTTTCTCTTTTCTTAATTTTCTGTTTTCAGGAACGTATTGCCAGCAAAGGGAGGTGGAGGCGATCACTGAAGGGGTGGAGGAAGATGAAGGCTGTTGCTGCTGTGAGCCAGGTCATCTCCCCCACATGCTCTCCTTCAATGCGGCCTTTGGTCAGCGCTGGCTGGCCTGGGAAGTGGCTGCCACCAAATATGTGCTGGAAGGGTACAGCATTAGTGACAACAACGCAGCCTCCATGCTTCAAGTGTTCGACCTGCGCAAGATTCTCATCACATATTATGTCAAGGTCAGTTCCTATCTGGTGAATGACTCAAATAAAATAAATATATGATAAATATATTGATAAATATAAGCTGCACGGCACAAAGCATCATGTCCTCGTCTCCTTATTAGGACCTGAAATGGATAAATATTTAGTCTGCTGTTTAAAACAAAGAAAAGAAGCACTGACAGGATGCTGTTTATAATGAAAACTCTGTGTATTCATGCAGTTTGTGCATGTTAAGAGATCAAATCTGATTTGATTTATCTTTATTTACCTTTCATGTAAACACTGTTTGGATTCAGAATGATTTCATTTTGATTGAAACTAAATGGGCCCATGTAAACGTAGCTACTGAGATACAGAGCAGTGAACCAAGTCTCTCCACCACAGAGTATCATCTATTATGTGAGCCGCTCACCCAAACTGGAGGAGTGGCTGGCCAATGAGGCGGTGCAGGAAGCGCTGCGGCCCTGCCTCAGCCCTTCCTATGTGGATAGTGACCCCACCTTCAACCTGAACATAGATGAAGACTATGACCACCGTGCTTCCGGCATCACTCCCTTTTCCTTCTGTCTGGTGTACCTGGAGTGGATCAAATACTGCAACAGCCGCAGAGAAACGGTATTTTAAAGACGGCTTTGCTGATTACAGTTGCTGACTTGTGGTCTGGTTAAATGGGATTGAAAGATGTAACTCTTTTGTTTTTCTTTTCTGTTACAGCCAGTTGAGAGTGAAAAGGATTCCCCTCTGGTTACGCTCTGTTTTGGGTTATGTATTCTGGGCCGTCGAGCTTTAGGCACTGCCTCCCACAGCATGTCAGCCAGGTAAGTGTTCAAACCGATTACAGTGCACGTCGTTGCTGGTCTTGGCAGCAATTATATTGTCAATAAATGTATTTTATTTTCATTATGTCTCTATACCTCATATTACTAGTTGGTGCTTAGTCACTGCCTAATAGTAAAACATTTAGTTAACAAAACTAGTCATTTGCCTAAAGTAAAACATTTATCAGCCTTTTGCATTTGCTTGGCACACCCAGGGTTCCTACAAGGTCTTAAAAAGCCTTAAAAGCATTGAATTTATGAATTTGGAAATAATACCTTAAAGTCTTTAAAAAGTCTTGAATTTTGATGTTTGGGTATTAAAAATTGTGCTCTATGTCAGTGTTAATTTCATTGACGTTTCTTCAACGACATTTTCACTGACGAAAACGAGACGCTAGTTTTGAATGACAAACTATGACAAAAATTTGTTGACCTTTTCGTCAACGAATAAAAACTTGATGAAAATGTTAGATAGTGTTGATCTTGGAAGCAATCCAGTCAGAACTCATGTCCTGCCTGTGTGTAGCTAATGTTAAAACACAACTTAACATTGTTCGGCAAACTTTCTTGTGGCCAACTGAAATGTTTTTATTTTACTTGCTTTACTTATAATCTTTTACCCATTCCACATTTGAAAAATAAATGAACACAAGTTGAAGGATTTTGTTTTTCTTTGCAGGTAGGGATGTGAAATGGGTATTAATTTTTTATATAAATGGTCTTAAAAAGACTTGAATTTAACTTGAAACCTGTAGGAACCCTGACACCAACTTTATATCACTACTTTTCATGTTGCTGTAACTAACATTAAAATCTTGTTGACCATTTATGTAAACATGGTTTTCTTGCAATGAGACTTTTATCAGTGGAATTTTGTTGATGTAACTGCACCGATTCTCTTTCTTGTACATTCAGTTTGGAGCCTTTTCTCTATGGCCTTCACGCCCTGTTCAAGGGTGACTTTCGCATCACCTCTCCCAGAGACGAGTGGGTTTTTGCAGACATGGACCTGCTGAACAGGGTGGTAGCTCCAGGGTGTACGGATGTCCCTCAAACTGCATCAGGTACAGCTGAGGCATTCAGCTATCCTCACTGATATCACACTTTATTCAGGTTTCTGGGGTAACTAAGTCATATTTTCTTAGCCTGTACTAAAATAGACTTTTGGTGAGTTACAGGTCACATCACATGCTGTATAGTGTAAAAGTAGTCTTATGATGATGATGATGATGATGCAGTCTTTTATATAAAATGGCTCTCTGGAATGCTGGATTTTTTTTTCTTCCACAGGATCACTTCACCTCTCCTGATGAGTATGAGGACCCAATGGTGCTGTACGATGCTATAACAGCTAATGAAGAGAAGATGCTGATCTCTCACGAGGGTGACCCTGTTTGGCGCAGCGCTATCCTGGCCAACATGCCTTCCCTGCTTGCTCTCCGCCACGTCATGGATGACGGCAGTGACGAGTACAAGATCATCATGCTGAACAAACGCTTTCTCAGCTTCAGAGTCATTAAGGTGCTTTGCAGCTGAATCTTGTTTATTAGCATGTATATTATGTTGACCATAAACATGTATTTTATCATGACATTGCTGTAATTATTCTTTCACTGGTGCTTCTTTCAGGTGAACCGGGAGTGTGTGCGTGGATTGTGGGCCGGACAGCAGCAGGAGCTGGTCTTCCTGCGGAACCGGAATCCTGAACGTGGAAGCATCCAGAATGCCAAGCAAGCCTTGAGGAACATGATTAACTCGTCCTGTGATCAGCCCATTGGATACCCCATCTACGTCTCCCCGCTCACCACATCCTACGCTGGGGCCCATGTCCAGCTGCGCTCGGTGTGGGGAGGCCCCATCAGCCCCCACAACATTTACACCTGGTTCATCAGCAGCTGGGACAGGTTGGGCGTCGAGAACAAACATGCACTCTGCCGTGTTACATCACACTTTAGGTGTCTAGTGTTGTTTATGTATATTCTCTCTGCTCTCTGCAGGCTTCAGAAGGGTTGTGGGGCCGGATGTAACAGTGGAGGGAACATTGAGGATTCAGACTGTGGTGGGGGCTCTACCTCTATCAGTAACAACCCTGCGGCTCATCCTCCACAGAGCACAACATCCAGCATCCCTCAGCCTCATCCCACTACTTTACAGCCCTTGATGGGTACGACGCCTGCTTCTCAGTTAATGTATCACTGTCCACCTCCAATTAAGAGTTCAATGATGTGTGCAGGCTTAGTCTTACTCTTCCCTACCTTTCTCAAGGGACTGACAACCCCGTTGGACCTTCCTGGCCGCTACATCCCCAGCCCCTCCCACTTGCCCTGCTCAGCCAATCAGAGGGCAGAATGGATGCCGGGCTGGTTAGCTCCTTGCAACGCACCTCTTCCATCCATGGGCTTTTGGGGCAACACCTGTCCAGCTCCCAGCTGTCTTTCAGTGGTTCAGTGGCCCTTCCGCCTGTAGACCGCTTCTGCCCCAGTAGCCTGCAGGACAATCTATGTCACAGGGTGTCTCAGAGGGGCCTAAGCCTGGGTCAGGGCAGCGGGCTGCACTATGAGGCCCTGTATAACAAATGGAGTCTGCCAGGGAGGAAAGGATTCAATGGACCTGCTGTAATGGAAGGGGATGGTTCAGCATCAGCAGAGCATACGCACACAGGTAAAGACTAGTGGTGTCCCAAGCAGATCTCAAGGATCGCATCTGGGCAGATTAAGCTTCTTTTTTTTTACCGATTGGTATTGACTTTATTTGGCAAATATCCTGCAGTAGGTGGCGAGATATATACACACACACACACACACACACACACACACACACCTTACGTAGGTTTGCCAACTACCATTAAAAGGAAAAGTAGAAGCTCAAATGTCTGTATGTAACATGCGAGGACCAGGTCTGTTCAAGTGCATTACAGATGCACGGTCAGAGCTTCAGTGTTTAGCATATTGGTACCAGGTACGGTTTGCGGGTCCGCACTCGAAGTTCAAAAAACAGCATTCACATCAGCCAAACTTTTTTTGATTTCTGATGTCAATCAAACCCATGTGTGGACCAAAAATGCTAGTGTGAAAGCACCATAAATATCAGTCAGTTGACTTTTTATTTAAATTTTTTTTTTAATGACAGGTTGTAAAATGACATGGTGCAAGACCCCACAAATAAATTAATAGCATTTTGGAAAAAAAAAAAATATATTCTCTTATTCAGCAAGGACACAATTCAATCGTTTCAGGCTAGACGGCTGTAGCTGAAACGTGTTGATCTACACTTTAATTTGACAAAAAAAAGTATCATTGCATCCCTAATTACTGTTGTACTAAATCTCTTATCAAATATATGCATCTGCCTGGTTCAGATTACACAATTTTAGCCTGATTTTGGCACAATCCGTTTAACGTAGGGTGTTGATTCGTAAATGACAACAGGCGTCGGGACGCAAAATTTGATCGTATTATCTCGTATAGTGTGTCATAGTGTGCGACAACATACGTCGCGTCTGCGATGCTTCACGACATGACAAAAAGACTGGCATGTTTAGATTTTTTTAATGGTGGTCAACGACGGTTCCGTCACATGTATGAGGTTTACCAATAGAAGCACAAGCTTTTCCGTACACAACTTTCAAAAATGGCGAAACGAAAAAGAGACGATGGTGCTAACGTTAAAACTAAAAGTAAAAATATTTAAGAAAACAATATTTTACCTCAAATTCTCTTTGGAGGATTGACAGCCCATACTGTCCTCTTCGAGCAATCCAGGAACGTGTCCATTGTCGGGTTTTCTTTCTTTTTTTTACTTTTTCTGAACACAGGACAGCCAATACAACACTCACTGCTTCATCCATTGTTTGTTTACGGAAGTCACTCGCTACTAGTTTTGCCTTCTCGATGACATCACGTGTGCCGTTAAAGACAGCATGCGATGACTGGTCAGGAAGAAACGTGTAGTCTGACATGTCTTGTCCACGACTCGACAAGATTTTAGGAGTCCAAAAATCTGAAATGGTGACTAACGTAACAGACAAAAAAATCTGAACCAGGCATAAGGGACTTCTTTCAAATGTTTTCCAACCTGAAGCTTTTGGTGTGTATATACAAAAAAATTAACCCATTTATTTTTTTACTCTTCCTAGCCTTCGCAGCCTCCCCTTCCTGTCCTGCCCATTGATGTCAGCCCAACACTGGATCCAGTGGGCACAGTCGTACCCTCTGAGACCACGCCCCTTACATCATCAGACCCGCCCAGTGCACGGGAGGAATCTACAGAACTGCCTTTACTTGAGCACCTCCGCTGAGCCTTCACTGCACGACAAGTACAGCTTGGATCGGACTAGCCCATGGTCATCCTCACCATCCCGAGAGCGAGAGAGCTGGGAGGAATTAAAGCATCTTCGGTCAGTTTTTTTTTCATATATTAGGATGTTTCTCGCAAGTATACTTAAACACATCACCAGATACGCACACTAGAAGAGTGCAGTGTAAGTAATGAACTCTGGACTGAGCTCTCCTAAGCTTCTTTGGCTACTGTTTTGGCCTCCAGGCCCATAAGCCGAAAAAGTGGACAGTCAGTGCAATGTTAAGGGATTTTTTTTTCCTTCTTAAAAAGGAGGTTCAGGTCATTTAATCAAAGCAAATCTGTGACCTGTACCACCAGCAGTAACAAAAAGGGAA
The DNA here is from genome assembly GCA_030378365.1 of Hybognathus amarus. NCBI lineage: Eukaryota > Metazoa > Chordata > Actinopteri > Cypriniformes > Leuciscidae > Hybognathus > Hybognathus amarus. Next base: position 273,098 of record JAQIUQ010007135.1, on the reverse strand, counting down.
CTCCTGTAGCAGCCTTAAACCTTCTAAAGCTTTTGTTTTTGTCCTCAAGCATCCAGTCCATTGCTAAACATCCACAACCCCTCTGCGTCAGCTGTATTGTACAGGATTTTTCTTTTAATCTGCCTCCGATCAAAGCCCAGAGCTTTCCCTTTCCACCACATCAGCCACTGTCCTTTCAAGACCAAAGGACTCGGATTTTGAAATGTCCTCTCACAGTTATCATTTCATAGCGAACACATTCCAGAAAAGACATTTGATCACGTCGGTAACCCATCAGACAGCCTCGCGCTCTTAAATGACAACCAAGACCATTCTTCAGTGAGCTTCAGGGATAAGACTTGAATACACACACATGTACTCGCTCTCATATGCACTTCCCTTCGTAGATTACAACCAGCTCAGGTGAGGATGGAAGGCCTGAGTTTAGGGGGGTGAAGTGTAGGACAACTGGGACAGGAAAGAAGTCATCAGACTGGTTGTCTGTCTTTTTCCCGATCCTCTTTCTTTTATTTCTTTACACGTCCCACAGGACATCAGACTACCTTTTAATTCCTAAACTGCTGCCTACCAAATGGGCTCTGGTGATGTAGTGGGCCAGAGCACGTGAGGCTTCGTGGCCTCCCGTCAGGCTTTTTCTGCTACTGCAAGCGCCTACCTCTCTGCAATACTACTGCTACTGCACCACCCCCTCTACTACTAATAGAACTAACTACTGCTTTGACTTCTAAACTCCAGCGTTTTAGTTGGAAGAACTTGATGGGGGAATAAAAACAATAAAGATTTACCGATTCTAAAGACAAAGATTTATTTGATTGCTGATCTCAAATGAAGATGGATGAAGTGGCTTTTTTTTATTGATTGTGCTGATACTAACTGGACATGAGTGAACTGTAAGCTTTCCCCCATTCTTGAATCCACCTGATTGCGATTTGCAAATTCCCTATCTGTGTGTAATACAACTGGAAATGTAGATGTCAATATATATCTGCTGTTGGGCGAACGAAGCTCAGACCGCCTGCTTTGGGAAGCAGAGCACTCACTGCCTCTACGATAACAAACATATCAAATGCTCGCAGTCAAACAATACGCCATTGACATCAGCCTGGAATAGCCGCGGCATGTCGATGTAAAGGAGCTTGGAATATCCCGTGAGCTGTTCAAAGCGGTTTTTCAGATTCAGAAAGCCGGTTCGATGCTTCTTCACCATTTATAATTTCCAAGCTTAAAATGATTGACACAGCTAAGCTGTGCTCTGAAAAAAGCTTTGCGTTGAAGGATATGGTTTGAGAGTCAGCATGTGGGGGCCGCCATGAGAAAATGGTGCCTTACGATTTGACTGGGTTTCAGGTGGAAGAGAAGGATTTTTGCTGGAGATTTCCTCCGGAGAAATGCAGTTTCATGCAAAATAACAATCGAAGTTGTTCTCTACTGAGCGGCCCTTCATTTACAACGCTGACGCATTCGAAGCAGACGATTCGGTCCGATCAATATCAAGTTTTGACGTGATTTTAGTAGCTTTGTTTAGTGCCAGTAGTAGAGGCAGTTTGCACCGATTTGATCATGCTCACGTTTTCATACTCTCACTTAAACCACCGATTGTTAATGGGTTTATAACACTGAAAGTATATTGAGTCTCTGCCCATCACAGACCATATCACACGTTGTTTGAACACTAAGCATGAAGTCTCTCTGCGAAACGTGCAGCCTAGTCACGCTCTGTAGGTCATTTCAAGTCTGCCAAGCAAACTCGGCTCGTTCACAGCCTCTTGTGGTAAACTTTAGTATCTATTGAGCGTCTGGTTCAAGGCCGATCAACCTCTTTCTCTCTTTCCATCAGGACCATTACTCTCATCTTTAGGGTAACTTTTCCAAAGCAACAGGGAGTACTTCTCTTACTGGGAGAAAGCACAAGTTACTGGATAGTCTTGGGTGTCAGTGATTTAAAAGGGATCTAACCAATCTCTGCCATACATGTACAGCATGTTTTGTATATAAATATATTTAAAAATATATATAAATCTATTTTATTATTATTGGATTTCTGGTTATTTTTCAAATGGAGGACACTACTTTGAGTCTTAGGAGAGTCACGCTTCGGTGTATCTGTGCTTGCAGAGGGGTCCGATTCCCTCTCTCTCGACATAGATTCATGAAGTCTGGGGAATTAAATCAGTTAATACTTCTTTTGCACAACTATTGTAAAATAGTACACCATCCTGTACATTTTTTTTTTTTAGTTATATTGGGGGTTGTTTTATTTAAAAACTGTTATTCAATATTCAAAGTTATGTACAGTTTTTTATGTGATTTTTCTTTTCCCCCTCCTATTTAAATTAAAGCTTCTTTGTGTTATTGTTTGCAAAACAGTCATTTTGTTCATGTCTTTGACCCCCCCCTCCCACAAGATTTCTTCGGCGCTTTGCCGGTACCATACTCGGTCTCGACTCAGCTCGCTTTTCGTTCCGTTTTCCATTGCAGACAGTACCGCCACAAATGGGCTCTGTGCACGGCGGTATTTCCGGTGAAGGTTTAAGGATGCTCGATAACTTCCACCGATCGTAGAGTCCAATGCAATACCAAAAATTTATATTGAATTTTATACTCCATGGTTATACTAAAGAAACGTTAGACACAAAAACAGATAAAACAGACACCCTCGTTGTGTTTATGCTTCTTTTTAAAATTATATTAAATAAACATAACTATATATAAAATTACATCTAAACGCATGTACGTTTCATTTCAAAGACGGGAGGACAGTACGTTTTGAAGACTCTGCCATAATCCCGTTTTCCTCGGTTTTCCTCCGCTTTAATCTACACAACCGGAAATGGACAAGCATCCTTGCGTCAAATGCGGAACTTATGCGTGCATATAGCCCATAGTACCCGGTCGTCATGCAGAGACTTTTCGCTCGCGTTGCCCCATCAAGCTCTTGCTGGATCCTTTCTTCGGCAACCAAACAAAGGAAAGTGCAATTCCTTGTTTGACCACGGCGTATTCTTCAGAGTTGCCATAATAATAGTAGTTAGTTTAGTAACTATCTCTGGCCAAACTATTTAAAAATGGCAGGGTTATTCTGTGTACTCCATCTGACGCGTGCAATGACGCAGTGAATAGTGACGATTACTCTCTGACCAATTAGCAGTTGGCATTGTTTTCATGTCACATTTTAGTATCGCCTCAGCTCGCTCAGAACCTCTCCGGAGGTGATACAAAAAAAAGTACCTGAAAGCAGGTACAGGTAAAGTAGTACTACATATCAGCGTGATAATCCCCTATTTATAAATTAATTGTAGCAATTTAATAAATTGTCTATTTATACAATATACATTGCCATTTAAATGTTAAAGGTCCATTATTATGGTAACCGAAGGTATATTAATATGATCAAAATGCAATTTAATACATTGAAGTAGTGAGATTACAAATAAAAAATTTAAAAAAAAAAACATTTGGCTTATGGCTGCAAAAAAAATCAGCTTTGCCACCACAAGAATAAAGTACATTTTAAAATGTATTAAAATAGAAATAGTTATTTTAAATTGTAATAATATCTCAAGAAATCATTGGAGATGATTAGCTCAGAACAAAGTGCATGTATCTACATTTTTATTGTAGTTAAATTGGAGGTTTAATGTTTAAGCAAAATGCAATAGTCACAATAAACCATTGTCTGAAAAGAATGTCCCTCTACAGAGAATCAGTGTTGGGGAAGCTACTCTGAAACTGTAGTTTGACAAGCTACTCGTAAGTTAAAGTAGTTAAACTACAGTCAAGCTACTCGTTTAGAAAAGTAGTTAGCTACACTACAAGTTACTATCAAAAAGTGCAAAATTGCAACAAATAGCCTACAACATTGCAAGAACGAAATATACATCCAACGTAAATTGCATGTAGAACATTTTCTCAAAAATACTGATTGAACTTGGACAAATAAGGCCATGGGAATTAACATTAGTTGTTTCTCCATCCTCCAAATCTGCCGTCACGTCTTGCTATATAATCATAATATGGGTGTGTCAATCCACTTCTGTACGTCAGTGAACCGTTAGCCACAAGCTGCGTGATTAAACAACAGGTGGCGGTAATGGCAAAAATTTTTTGTAAAAGTTTGTAATCTAAAAAGAAGAATATCCTTGCATCGCGCAGATTCGCGCATGTAGCTTTTGCTCGCGCTACACCGCTACTTGCTGCAAAAAGTAGTTAGCTACTGGAAAAGCTACACTGTTTAAAAAGTAATTGAGCTACAGCCAAGCTACTGAAAAATGTAGTTAAGTTAGTAGCTACGCTACTTGTAGTTAACTACTCCCAACACTGCAGAGAATATACACCTCTACCAGAGGACCAAACTCAAAACGTATATAGATTTATAGTGCCTTGATTTGTCTTGAGACTCCACAGGTTAAAACCAGCAGTAAGACGGTGGGTTAAATGCAAAATTAAGATCTATTTCATAACATCTGTGGCATGCGGTTGATTCCCACATGAAAACAAAGCAACTCGTTTACAGTAGTCTTTAGGACTAAAGCAATTAAGCCCTTTTTGTCTTTTCTTTTGCTTTTCTCTGACAGAAGCTTTACATTGATATTAGTGCAGAGATGATCCAGCTGTGACTTCCTGTCCTCGTCTCAGACAAAGGAGCGTTTAATGAGAGAGGGTGTGTATTTGATTTCATTATAGCACTCGTCGTCCTCGTGGCTGATCCTCCATTTGCTCTCTTGTGCCGAACGGTGGAGCCACAGCACCAGCACCATCAGAGCCAGCAAGAGCAGGGCCATAGAGAGACTCAACATCACTCCCTGCAGGATGCCTGGGGAATTATCTGGAGCTGTAAGGTCACGAAAAAAAGTCGTTGTCATGTCGTTCCAAACCTGTTTTCTTCCACAGAACACAAAAGAAGTTTTGAAGACTGTTCTGGTCCTCCTTATATGTGCAATCACAATGGAAGAAAGTACAAAAAGACTTACGTGTGTACACAGACAGGTTAATGTAGCAGTGCTGAGTTCCCAGTGGGTTGGTCACTGAGCAGCGGAAAAGGCCTGAGGTTTGCGCAGACACATTGGCAATGTGCACAGAACCCGTCCGTGTCATCTGCGACACATAAGGGTGTGAAACTGTTTCTGCATGTCTGATGCTTTCCAAAGACCTGTATGAAAATGTTTTACCATCCATGTTCACTGGCAGTGTAGTCTTATCTGGTTCTAGCTTCTCCCAGATCACCTGTGGAGTGGGAAAGCCCTCCACCACCCCACAGGACAGTCTCACATTACCCCCAGCATCTGTGTCTCCTTCCCATAGACACACAGGGAGTGATGGGGGTGCTGCACACACACAGAGAGAGTTAAAGGTACAGGACCAACGTACGTTTTTATGTAACCAACTTTAAAAAGTTGTGGTCACCTTGCTCTGTTCTGTGATGCACGTTTGTGGCTCCTGTTGGAATCTTTTTCCGAGTCAATTTGTTCGTTGAATGAACCAAATGACTCTGAAAAAGATTTGTTCATTTTGATGAACAGGTGAGTCACAACGTGCTGCACAGAACAGAGCAAGGTGAGCATTTGAGCTTATAAAACTTAAACTTTGTTATTTATTTCTTAAATGAACGATTGTTTCGCTTGATAAGACCCTTATTCATTGTCTGGAATCGTTTAAAGCCCTTTGAACAGTTTGCAGTTTGCCCTGAAAGTGTCTTTTGGTCCTTGAACCGTTTGGTTCCCAAGAAGTGCATTATATGGAGAAAAATGCTGAAATGTTTTCATCAAAAACCTTAATTTCTTAGAAGAAAGAAAGACATGGGGTGAGAAAATCAAGGGTTCTCAACTCCAGTCCTCGCAGACCCACTGCTCTGCATATTGTGTATGTCTCCCTTGTTTAACACACCTGATTCAGATCCTCAGCTCGTTAGGATAAACATAGTCTATCCTAACGAGCTGAGGATCTGAATCAGGTGTGTTAAATAAGGGAGACATACACAATATGCAAGCATGGGTCACTGAGGACTGGAATTGAGAACCCCTGGAGTAAATTATCAGCAAAGGTTTTTTTTAAAGTGAACTACTTCTTTAAGTGCTTGAAGTTTTTCAGGTTTTTAGGTACGGTACGGAAATTAAATAACAAACGTAAAATAACACTGCATAATCTTCACTGTAGCAAAGTAGCCTACAATACTGTCCATATTTCTGCACAAATATATGAGTATTTACGATTTTACAGTATTTAAGACTTATATAAGAGTATTTGTGCACAGCACTGATTAAATGGCTTACACCAGACACGCGCGTTCACAAGTTCAAGGCGGCAATGCAAAACAATGAATCTAGGTCAAATTCCAAACGCCGTTGTTTCTACCCTAAGGGCACTTCGGGAAGGGGATGCCAAGCGTCATCCTGTTTATTTTTTTATAAACTAACAAATAATTTAATAAAATAAGTAACTGATAAGATTATAATAAGCAACTAAAATTAGTAAATCAATAAATAAATATAATATATATATTTTTTTTTTAAATGTGTTGGTAATATATTACTATACATTACTTCAGATTAAATATATACAAATGTTGATTAATATAAATCAAATTTGATTAACGGCATGGGAAGAAATGCTTTATAATGTAACTTAATTGAAACCAATTTTATATTTATGTTAATTTTTCAGTGTATAAATTGGGTGTTTTTAAAGATAGTTGCCATGTGATGTGTGATACCCAGAACAGTGAGGCTGAGCTCTCCTATTCCAGGGTCTCCTGTCTCAGGTGGGTTGCTGACCACACAGCGATAGACTCCAGCGTCAGACACCCATGTGGAATTCAAGATGATGTCTGCGCTCTCAGGGCATGCCAGCAAAGCCCACCCTGCCCATGAATGAAGGGCTTTCAATCACCTGCCCTTGATCGTACGCGATCACCTGCACAACAAGAGATATGTCAGTCCTTATAGATCTTAGTAGTAGCTAGCAACAGATTTCATGTTTGAAAGGAATGAAAACAAGCACAACAGGGAAGAGGGCAGTGGGTCCACGAACCCACTATTTTTATAATGGCATAAATGCTACAGTGGAATCTCAATATCTCAGCTCTGGAAGGGTCTAGAGCCTCCATTTTTGCACCCAGGTCTAAGTCCCATGGCCCTCTATCAGAATCCAGAGTTTCAGAAGATTGGAGAAACTTTTTTTTTTCGCACAAAAAAGTCTTCTTGAAACTCTGCAATTCTGATAGAGGCCATGACTTAGACCTAAGTGAGAGATGGAGGCTCTAGACCTTCTAGAGCTGAGAATTGAGATATTTATGAGATATTTATGACATACTGAGATATTGAGACCATTATCAAATATCTCAAATATCTCAGGCTCTGGAAGGGTCTAGAGCAGGGGTCACCAAACTTTTTTCTCTGGGGGCCAAATTATCGTTTCTGACTGTGATGGGGGGCCGGGTCAGCTATATAACATAGAATTGTATGACCCAGACAAAAATGACCACCAGCAGGCCTCATTGTGTCGTAGAGATTACTAGCCTGGCACAGCCATCCCCACTACTATCCACACTACTATCCACACTACTATATCAACACTTGATTCCGAGTTTGGCAAAGGAATACATTCTGTTGTGCAGCCAGTCCGCCTTTCATCCTCCGAATCCTGTCTTCTCTTGCTTGCCCTCGCAAGCTAGCATACTCTTTTTGGCGGGTTTAGTGGTGACGACACAGATTATATTCTTTGAAAACCGCATCAAATAATACAAACTGGTCCTTTTTCACGGTCCCATTTAAAAAAAAATTGTTGGTCCACTGTTCTTTGAAAACTCTGCACTCTCTATCAACTTTCGTTTAACGTTAGACATTTTGCTGTCCTGAACACTGACTGTTCCCTGTGCGCGTGTTGTCTGTCACTGCTTGATCTCGAGCATATTGGGTGACGAATTTGGCAAATATAGTTAATTTTATAACTAAATATAATTTTTTAACAGAAAAAAATCAACAAAATACCAGATGCAGACATGTTATTTTTTTTCCAAAAAGCAATTTAAAAAAATAGGCCATGACGACTTCTGGGGATTGCCTCATAGGGCCGGTTTAAGTAGTGGGGGGCAGAGGGGCTGGGGGGCCAGTCAAAGTGGGGTGGCGGGCCTGAGTTGGCCCCCGGGCCTTAGTTTGGTGACCCCTGGTCTAGAGCCTCCATTTTTGCACCCAGGTCTAAGTCCCATGGCCCTTAATCAGAATCCAGAGTTTCAAGAAGATTGGAGAAACTTTTTTTTTGCACTAAAAAAAACAAAAACATAAGGGCGTACCACTGTGGGGTTTTTTTTAGTGCGAAAAAAAAAGTTTCTCCAATCTTTCTGAAACTCTGGATTCTGATTAAGGGCCATGGGACTTAGACCTGGGTGCAAAAATGGAGGCTCTAGACCAGGAGTCACCAAACTAAGGCCCGAGGGCCATGCTCAGGCCCGCCACCCCACTTTGACTGGCCCCCTAGCCCCTCTGCCCCCCACTACTTAAACTGGCCCTATGAGGCAATCCCCAGAAGTCGTCATGGCCTATTTTTTTAATTGCTTTTTGGAAAAAATAACATGTCTGCATCTGGTATTTTGTTGATTTTTTTCTGTTAAAAAATTATATTTAGTTATAAAATTAACTATATTTGCCAAATTCGTCACCCAATATGTCTAGAGATCAAGCAGTGACAGACAACACACGCGCACAGGGAACAGTCAGTGTTCAGGACAGCAAAATGTCTAACGTTAAACGAAAGTCGATAGAGATTGCAGAGTTTTCAAAGAACAGTGGACCAACAATTTTTTAAATGGACCGTGAAAAAGGAACCAGTTTGTTATTATTTGAATGCGGTTTTCAAAGAATATAATCTGTGTCGCCACCACTGAACCCCGCAAAAAAGCATGCCAGCTTGCGAGGCAAGCAAGAGAAGACAGGATTCGGAAGATGAAAGGCGGACTGGCTGCACAACAGAACGTATTCCTTTGCCAAACTCGGAATCAAGTGTTGATATAGTAGTGTGGATAGTAGTGTGGATAGTAGTGGGGATGGCTGTGCCAGGCTAGAATCTCTATCGACACAATGAGGCCTGCTGGTGGTCATTTTTGTCTGGGCTCATACGATTCTCATGTTATATAGCTGACCCGGCTCCCCATCACAGTCAGAAACGTAATTTGGCCCCCAGAGAAAAAAGTTTGGTGACCCCTGCTCTAGACCCTTCCAGAGCTGAGATATTGAGATATTTTATAATGGTCTCAATATCTCAGTATGTCATAAATATCTCATAAATATCTCAATTCTAGCTCTTAGAAGGGCTCGAGCCTCCATCTCTCACTCAGGTTAAGTCATGGCCCTCTATCAGAATCCAGAGTTTCAAGAAGACTTTTTTGTGCGAAAAAAAAAAGTTTCTCCAATCTTCTTGAAACTCTGGATTCTGATAGAGGGCCATGGGACTTAGACCTGGGTGCAAAATGTGGAGGCTCTAGACCCTTCCAGAGCTGAGATATTGAGATTCCACTGTAGCATTTATGCCATTATAAAATAGTGGGTTCGTGGACCCACTGCCCTCTTCCCTGTTGTGCTTGTTTTCATTCCTTTCAAACATGAAATCTGTTGCTAGCTACTACTGAAGATCTATAAGGACTGACATATCTCTTGTTGTGCAGGTGATCGCGTACGATCAAGGGCAGGTGATTGAAAGCCCTTCATTCATGGGCAGGGTGGGCTTTGCTGGCATGCCCTGAGAGCGCAGACATCATCTTGAATTCCACATGGGTGTCTGACGCTGGAGTCTATCGCTGTGTGGTCAGCAACCCACCTGAGACAGGAGACCCTGGAATAGGAGAGCTCAGCCTCACTGTTCTGGGTATCACACATCACATGGCAACTATCTTTAAAAACACCCAATTTATACACTGAAAAATTAACATAAATATAAAATTGGTTTCAATTAAGTTACATTATAAAGCATTTCTTCTCCATGCCTGTTAATCAAATTTGATTTATATTAATCAACATTTGTATATATTTAATCTGAAGTAATGTATAGTAATATATTACCAACACATTTAAAAAAAAAATTATATATATTATATTTATTTATTGATTTACTAATTTTAGTTGCTTATTATAATCTTATCAGTTACTTATTTTATTAAATTATTTGTTAGTTTATAAAAAAATAAACAGGATGACGCTTGGCATCCCCTTCCCGAAGTGCCCTTAGGGTAGAAACAACGGCGTTTGGAATTTGACCTAGATTCATTGTTTTGCCATTGCCGCCTTGAACTGTGAACGCGCGTGTCTGGTGTAAGCCATTTAATCAGTGCTGTGCACAAATACTCTTATATAAGTCTTAAATACTGTAAAATCGTAAATACTCATATATTTGTGCAGAAATATGGACAGTATTGTAGGCTACTTTGCTACAGTGAAGATTATGCAGTGTTATTTTACTGTTTGTTATTTAATTTCCGTACCGTACCTAAAAACCTGAAAAACTTCAAGCACTTAAAGAAGTAGTTCACTTTAAAAAAAACCTTTCTGCTAGATTTACTCCAGGGGTTCTCAATTCCAGTCCTCATGACCCATGCTTGCATATTGTGTACGTCTCCTTATTTAACACACCTGATTCAGATCCCTCAGCTCGTTAGGATAGACTATGTTTATCCTAACGAGCTGAGGATCTGAATCAGGTGTGTTAAACAAGGGAGACATACACAATATGCAGAGCAGTGGGTCTGCTGAGGACTGGAGTTGAGAACCCTTGATTTTCTCACCCCATGTCTTTCTTTCTTCTAAGAAATTAAGGTTTTTGATGAAAACATTTCAGCATTTTTCTCCATATAATGCACTTCTTGGGAACCAAACGGTTCAAGGACCAAAAGACACTTTCAGGGCAAACTGCAAACTGTTCAAAGGGCTTTAAACGATTCCAGACAATGAATAAGGGTCTTATCAAGCGAAACAATCGTTCATTTAAGAAATAAATAACAAAGTTTAAGTTTTATAAGCTCAAATGCTCACCTTGCTCTGTTCTGTGACTGCACGGTTGTGACTCACCTGTTCATCAAAATGAACAAATCTTTTTCAGAGTCATTTGGTTCATTCAACGAACAAATTGACTCGGAAAAAGATTCCAACAGGAGCCACAAACGTGCATCACAGAACAGAGCAAGGTGACCACAACTTTTTAAAGTTGGTTACATAAAAACGTACGTTGGTCCTGTACCTTTAACTCTCTCTGTGTGTGTGCAGCACCCCCATCACTCCCTGTGTGTCTATGGGAAGGAGACACAGATGCTGGGGGTAATGTGAGACTGTCCTGTGGGGTGGTGGAGGGCTTTCCCACTCCACAGGTGATCTGGGAGAAGCTAGAACCAGATAAGACTACACTGCCAGTGAACATGGATGGTAAAACATTTTCATACAGGTCTTTGGAAAGCATCAGACATGCAGAAACAGTTTCACACCCTTATGTGTCGCAGATGACACGACGGGTTCTGTGCACATTGCCAATGTGTCTGCGCAAACCTCAGGCCTTTTCCGCTGCTCAGTGACCAACCCACTGGGAACTCAGCACTGCTACATTAACCTGTCTGTGTACACACGTAAGTCTTTTTGTACTTTCTTCCATTGTGATTGCACATATAAGGAGGACCAGAACAGTCTTCAAAACTTCTTTTGTGTTCTGTGGAAGAAAACAGGTTTGGAACGACATGACAACGACTTTTTTTCGTGACCTTACAGCTCCAGATAATTCCCCAGGCATCCTGCAGGGAGTGATGTTGAGTCTCTCTATGGCCCTGCTCTTGCTGGCTCTGATGGTGCTGGTGCTGTGGCTCCACCGTTCGGCACAAGAGAGCAAATGGAGGATCAGCCACGAGGACGACGAGTGCTATAATGAAATCAAATACACACCCTCTCTCATTAAACGCTCCTTTGTCTGAGACGAGGACAGGAAGTCACAGCTGGATCATCTCTGCACTAATATCAATGTAAAGCTTCTGTCAGAGAAAAGCAAAAGAAAAGACAAAAAGGGCTTAATTGCTTTAGTCCTAAAGACTACTGTAAACGAGTTGCTTTGTTTTCATGTGGGAATCAACCGCATGCCACAGATGTTATGAAATAGATCTTAATTTTGCATTTAACCCACCGTCTTACTGCTGGTTTTAACCTGTGGAGTCTCAAGACAAATCAAGGCACTATAAATCTATATACGTTTTGAGTTTGGTCCTCTGGTAGAGGTGTATATTCTCTGCAGTGTTGGGAGTAGTTAACTACAAGTAGCGTAGCTACTAACTTAACTACATTTTTCAGTAGCTTGGCTGTAGCTCAATTACTTTTTAAACAGTGTAGCTTTTCCAGTAGCTAACTACTTTTTGCAGCAAGTAGCGGTGTAGCGCGAGCAAAAGCTACATGCGCGAATCTGCGCGATGCAAGGATATTCTTCTTTTTAGATTACAAACTTTTACAAAAATTTTTTGCCATTACCGCCACCTGTTGTTTAATCACGCAGCTTGTGGCTAACGGTTCACTGACGTACAGAAGTGGATTGACACACCCATATTATGATTATATAGCAAGACGTGACGGCAGATTTGGAGGATGGAGAAACAACTAATGTTAATTCCCATGGCCTTATTTGTCCAAGTTCAATCAGTATTTTTGAGAAAATGTTCTACATGCAATTTACGTTGGATGTATATTTCGTTCTTGCAATGTTGTAGGCTATTTGTTGCAATTTTGCACTTTTTGATAGTAACTTGTAGTGTAGCTAACTACTTTTCTAAACGAGTAGCTTGACTGTAGTTTAACTACTTTAACTTACGAGTAGCTTGTCAAACTACAGTTTCAGAGTAGCTTCCCCAACACTGATTCTCTGTAGAGGGACATTCTTTTCAGACAATGGTTTATTGTGACTATTGCATTTTGCTTAAACATTAAACCTCCAATTTAACTACAATAAAAATGTAGATACATGCACTTTGTTCTGAGCTAATCATCTCCAATGATTTCTTGAGATATTATTACAATTTAAAATAACTATTTCTATTTTAATACATTTTAAAATGTACTTTATTCTTGTGGTGGCAAAGCTGATTTTTTTTGCAGCCATAAGCCAAATGTTTTTTTTTTTAAATTTTTTATTTGTAATCTCACTACTTCAATGTATTAAATTGCATTTTGATCATATTAATATACCTTCGGTTACCATAATAATGGACCTTTAACATTTAAATGGCAATGTATATTGTATAAATAGACAATTTATTAAATTGCTACAATTAATTTATAAATAGGGGATTATCACGCTGATATGTAGTACTACTTTACCTGTACCTGCTTTCAGGTACTTTTTTTTGTATCACCTCCGGAGAGGTTCTGAGCGAGCTGAGGCGATACTAAAATGTGACATGAAAACAATGCCAACTGCTAATTGGTCAGAGATAATCGTCACTATTCACTGCGTCATTGCACGCGTCAGATGGAGTACACAGAATAACCCTGCCATTTTTAAATAGTTTGGCCAGAGATAGTTACTAAACTAACTACTATTATTATGGCAACTCTGAAGAATACGCCGTGGTCAAACAAGGAATTGCACTTTCCTTTGTTTGGTTGCCGAAGAAAGGATCCAGCAAGAGCTTGATGGGGCAACGCGAGCGAAAAGTCTCTGCATGACGACCGGGTACTATGGGCTATATGCACGCATAAGTTCCGCATTTGACGCAAGGATGCTTGTCCATTTCCGGTTGTGTAGATTAAAGCGGAGGAAAACCGAGGAAAACGGGATTATGGCAGAGTCTTCAAAATGTACTGTCCTCCCGTCTTTGAAATGAAACGTACATGCGTTTAGATGTAATTTTATATATAGTTATGTTTATTTAATATAATTTTAAAAAGAAGCATAAACACAACGAGGGGTGTCTGTTTTTGTGTCTAACGTTTCTTTAGTATAACCATGGAGTATAAAATTCAATATAAATTTTTGGTATTGCATTGGACTCTACGATCGGTGGAAGTTATCGAGCATCCTTAAACCTTCACCGGAAATACCGCCGTGCACAGAGCCCATTTGTGGCGGTACTGTCTGCAATGGAAAACGGAACGAAAAGCGAGCTGAGTCGAGACCGAGTATGGTACCGGCAAAGCGCCGAAGAAATCTTGTGGGAGGGGGGGGTCAAAGACATGAACAAAATGACTGTTTTGCAAACAATAACACAAAGAAGCTTTAATTTAAATAGGAGGGGGAAAAGAAAAATCACATAAAAAACTGTACATAACTTTGAATATTGAATAACAGTTTTTAAATAAAACAACCCCCAATATAACTAAAAAAAAAAAATGTACAGGATGGTGTACTATTTTACAATAGTTGTGCAAAAGAAGTATTAACTGATTTAATTCCCCAGACTTCATGAATCTATGTCGAGAGAGAGGGAATCGGACCCCTCTGCAAGCACAGATACACCGAAGCGTGACTCTCCTAAGACTCAAAGTAGTGTCCTCCATTTGAAAAATAACCAGAAATCCAATAATAATAAAATAGATTTATATATATTTTTAAATATATTTATATACAAAACATGCTGTACATGTATGGCAGAGATTGGTTAGATCCCTTTTAAATCACTGACACCCAAGACTATCCAGTAACTTGTGCTTTCTCCCAGTAAGAGAAGTACTCCCTGTTGCTTTGGAAAAGTTACCCTAAAGATGAGAGTAATGGTCCTGATGGAAAGAGAGAAAGAGGTTGATCGGCCTTGAACCAGACGCTCAATAGATACTAAAGTTTACCACAAGAGGCTGTGAACGAGCCGAGTTTGCTTGGCAGACTTGAAATGACCTACAGAGCGTGACTAGGCTGCACGTTTCGCAGAGAGACTTCATGCTTAGTGTTCAAACAACGTGTGATATGGTCTGTGATGGGCAGAGACTCAATATACTTTCAGTGTTATAAACCCATTAACAATCGGTGGTTTAAGTGAGAGTATGAAAACGTGAGCATGATCAAATCGGTGCAAACTGCCTCTACTACTGGCACTAA
This sequence comes from Hybognathus amarus, assembly GCA_030378365.1. Taxonomy (NCBI): domain Eukaryota; kingdom Metazoa; phylum Chordata; class Actinopteri; order Cypriniformes; family Leuciscidae; genus Hybognathus; species Hybognathus amarus. The sequence continues at coordinate 258,059 of JAQIUQ010007135.1, read as the reverse complement.
ACAAAGCTACTAAAATCACGTCAAAACTTGATATTGATCGGACCGAATCGTCTGCTTCGAATGCGTCAGCGTTGTAAATGAAGGGCCGCTCAGTAGAGAACAACTTCGATTGTTATTTTGCATGAAACTGCATTTCTCCGGAGGAAATCTCCAGCAAAAATCCTTCTCTTCCACCTGAAACCCAGTCAAATCGTAAGGCACCATTTTCTCATGGCGGCCCCCACATGCTGACTCTCAAACCATATCCTTCAACGCAAAGCTTTTTTCAGAGCACAGCTTAGCTGTGTCAATCATTTTAAGCTTGGAAATTATAAATGGTGAAGAAGCATCGAACCGGCTTTCTGAATCTGAAAAACCGCTTTGAACAGCTCACGGGATATTCCAAGCTCCTTTACATCGACATGCCGCGGCTATTCCAGGCTGATGTCAATGGCGTATTGTTTGACTGCGAGCATTTGATATGTTTGTTATCGTAGAGGCAGTGAGTGCTCTGCTTCCCAAAGCAGGCGGTCTGAGCTTCGTTCGCCCAACAGCAGATATATATTGACATCTACATTTCCAGTTGTATTACACACAGATAGGGAATTTGCAAATCGCAATCAGGTGGATTCAAGAATGGGGGAAAGCTTACAGTTCACTCATGTCCAGTTAGTATCAGCACAATCAATAAAAAAAAGCCACTTCATCCATCTTCATTTGAGATCAGCAATCAAATAAATCTTTGTCTTTAGAATCGGTAAATCTTTATTGTTTTTATTCCCCCATCAAGTTCTTCCAACTAAAACGCTGGAGTTTAGAAGTCAAAGCAGTAGTTAGTTCTATTAGTAGTAGAGGGGGTGGTGCAGTAGCAGTAGTATTGCAGAGAGGGAGGCGCTTGCAGTAGCAGAAAAAGCCTGACGGGAGGCCACGAAGCCTCACGTGCTCTGGCCCACTACATCACCAGAGCCCATTTGGTAGGCAGCAGTTTAGGAATTAAAAGGTAGTCTGATGTCCTGTGGGACGTGTAAAGAAATAAAAGAAAGAGGATCGGGAAAAAGACAGACAACCAGTCTGATGACTTCTTTCCTGTCCCAGTTGTCCTACACTTCACCCCCCTAAACTCAGGCCTTCCATCCTCACCTGAGCTGGTTGTAATCTACGAAGGGAAGTGCATATGAGAGCGAGTACATGTGTGTGTATTCAAGTCTTATCCCTGAAGCTCACTGAAGAATGGTCTTGGTTGTCATTTAAGAGCGCGAGGCTGTCTGATGGGTTACCGACGTGATCAAATGTCTTTTCTGGAATGTGTTCGCTATGAAATGATAACTGTGAGAGGACATTTCAAAATCCGAGTCCTTTGGTCTTGAAAGGACAGTGGCTGATGTGGTGGAAAGGGAAAGCTCTGGGCTTTGATCGGAGGCAGATTAAAAGAAAAATCCTGTACAATACAGCTGACGCAGAGGGGTTGTGGATGTTTAGCAATGGACTGGATGCTTGAGGACAAAAACAAAAGCTTTAGAAGGTTTAAGGCTGCTACAGGAGTTCCCTTTTTGTTACTGCTGGTGGTACAGGTCACAGATTTGCTTTGATTAAATGACCTGAACCTCCTTTTTAAGAAGGAAAAAAAAATCCCTTAACATTGCACTGACTGTCCACTTTTTCGGCTTATGGGCCTGGAGGCCAAAACAGTAGCCAAAGAAGCTTAGGAGAGCTCAGTCCAGAGTTCATTACTTACACTGCACTCTTCTAGTGTGCGTATCTGGTGATGTGTTTAAGTATACTTGCGAGAAACATCCTAATATATGAAAAAAAAACTGACCGAAGATGCTTTAATTCCTCCCAGCTCTCTCGCTCTCGGGATGGTGAGGATGACCATGGGCTAGTCCGATCCAAGCTGTACTTGTCGTGCAGTGAAGGCTCAGCGGAGGTGCTCAAGTAAAGGCAGTTCTGTAGATTCCTCCCGTGCACTGGGCGGGTCTGATGATGTAAGGGGCGTGGTCTCAGAGGGTACGACTGTGCCCACTGGATCCAGTGTTGGGCTGACATCAATGGGCAGGACAGGAAGGGGAGGCTGCGAAGGCTAGGAAGAGTAAAAAAATAAATGGGTTAATTTTTTTGTATATACACACCAAAAGCTTCAGGTTGGAAAACATTTGAAAGAAGTCCCTTATGCCTGGTTCAGATTTTTTTGTCTGTTACGTTAGTCACCATTTCAGATTTTTGGACTCCTAAAATCTTGTCGAGTCGTGGACAAGACATGTCAGACTACACGTTTCTTCCTGACCAGTCATCGCATGCTGTCTTTAACGGCACACGTTATGTCATCGAGAAGGCAAAACTAGTAGCGAGTGACTTCCGTAAACAAACAATGGATGAAGCAGTGAGTGTTGTATTGGCTGTCCTGTGTTCAGAAAAAGTAAAAAAAAGAAAGAAAACCCGACAATGGACACGTTCCTGGATTGCTCGAAAGAGGACAGTATGGGCTGTCAATCCTCCAAAGAGAATTTGAGGTAAAATATTGTTTTCTTAAATATTTTTACTTTTAGTTTTAACGTTAGCACCATCGTCTCTTTTTCGTTTCGCCATTTTTGAAAGTTGTGTACGGAAAAGCTTGTGCTTCTATTGGTAAACCTCATACATGTGACGGAACCGTCGTTGACCACCATTAAAAAAATCTAAACATGCCAGTCTTTTTGTCATGTCGTGAAGCATCGCAGACGCGACGTATGTTGTCGCACACTATGACACACTATACGAGATAATACGATCAAATTTTGCGTCCCGACGCCTGTTGTCATTTACGAATCAACACCCTACGTTAAACGGATTGTGCCAAAATCAGGCTAAAATTGTGTAATCTGAACCAGGCAGATGCATATATTTGATAAGAGATTTAGTACAACAGTAATTAGGGATGCAATGATACTTTTTTTTGTCAAATTAAAGTGTAGATCAACACGTTTCAGCTACAGCCGTCTAGCCTGAAACGATTGAATTGTGTCCTTGCTGAATAAGAGAATATATTTTTTTTTTTTCCAAAATGCTATTAATTTATTTGTGGGGTCTTGCACCATGTCATTTTACAACCTGTCATTAAAAAAAAAATTTAAATAAAAAGTCAACTGACTGATATTTATGGTGCTTTCACACTAGCATTTTTGGTCCACACATGGGTTTGATTGACATCAGAAATCAAAAAAAGTTTGGCTGATGTGAATGCTGTTTTTTGAACTTCGAGTGCGGACCCGCAAACCGTACCTGGTACCAATATGCTAAACACTGAAGCTCTGACCGTGCATCTGTAATGCACTTGAACAGACCTGGTCCTCGCATGTTACATACAGACATTTGAGCTTCTACTTTTCCTTTTAATGGTAGTTGGCAAACCTACGTAAGGTGTGTGTGTGTGTGTGTGTGTGTGTGTGTGTGTATATATCTCGCCACCTACTGCAGGATATTTGCCAAATAAAGTCAATACCAATCGGTAAAAAAAAAGAAGCTTAATCTGCCCAGATGCGATCCTTGAGATCTGCTTGGGACACCACTAGTCTTTACCTGTGTGCGTATGCTCTGTGATGCTGAACCATCCCCTTCCATTACAGCAGGTCCATTGAATCCTTTCCTCCCTGGCAGACTCCATTTGTTATACAGGGCCTCATAGTGCAGCCCGCTGCCCTGACCCAGGCTTAGGCCCCTCTGAGACACCCTGTGACATAGATTGTCCTGCAGGCTACTGGGGCAGAAGCGGTCTACAGGCGGAAGGGCCACTGAACCACTGAAAGACAGCTGGGAGCTGGACAGGTGTTGCCCCAAAAGCCCATGGATGGAAGAGGTGCGTTGCAAGGAGCTAACCAGCCCGGCATCCATTCTGCCCTCTGATTGGCTGAGCAGGGCAAGTGGGAGGGGCTGGGGATGTAGCGGCCAGGAAGGTCCAACGGGGTTGTCAGTCCCTTGAGAAAGGTAGGGAAGAGTAAGACTAAGCCTGCACACATCATTGAACTCTTAATTGGAGGTGGACAGTGATACATTAACTGAGAAGCAGGCGTCGTACCCATCAAGGGCTGTAAAGTAGTGGGATGAGGCTGAGGGATGCTGGATGTTGTGCTCTGTGGAGGATGAGCCGCAGGGTTGTTACTGATAGAGGTAGAGCCCCCACCACAGTCTGAATCCTCAATGTTCCCTCCACTGTTACATCCGGCCCCACAACCCTTCTGAAGCCTGCAGAGAGCAGAGAGAATATACATAAACAACACTAGACACCTAAAGTGTGATGTAACACGGCAGAGTGCATGTTTGTTCTCGACGCCCAACCTGTCCCAGCTGCTGATGAACCAGGTGTAAATGTTGTGGGGGCTGATGGGGCCTCCCCACACCGAGCGCAGCTGGACATGGGCCCCAGCGTAGGATGTGGTGAGCGGGGAGACGTAGATGGGGTATCCAATGGGCTGATCACAGGACGAGTTAATCATGTTCCTCAAGGCTTGCTTGGCATTCTGGATGCTTCCACGTTCAGGATTCCGGTTCCGCAGGAAGACCAGCTCCTGCTGCTGTCCGGCCCACAATCCACGCACACACTCCCGGTTCACCTGAAAGAAGCACCAGTGAAAGAATAATTACAGCAATGTCATGATAAAATACATGTTTATGGTCAACATAATATACATGCTAATAAACAAGATTCAGCTGCAAAGCACCTTAATGACTCTGAAGCTGAGAAAGCGTTTGTTCAGCATGATGATCTTGTACTCGTCACTGCCGTCATCCATGACGTGGCGGAGAGCAAGCAGGGAAGGCATGTTGGCCAGGATAGCGCTGCGCCAAACAGGGTCACCCTCGTGAGAGATCAGCATCTTCTCTTCATTAGCTGTTATAGCATCGTACAGCACCATTGGGTCCTCATACTCATCAGGAGAGGTGAAGTGATCCTGTGGAAGAAAAAAAAATCCAGCATTCCAGAGAGCCATTTTATATAAAAGACTGCATCATCATCATCATCATCATAAGACTACTTTTACACTATACAGCATGTGATGTGACCTGTAACTCACCAAAAGTCTATTTTAGTACAGGCTAAGAAAATATGACTTAGTTACCCCAGAAACCTGAATAAAGTGTGATATCAGTGAGGATAGCTGAATGCCTCAGCTGTACCTGATGCAGTTTGAGGGACATCCGTACACCCTGGAGCTACCACCCTGTTCAGCAGGTCCATGTCTGCAAAAACCCACTCGTCTCTGGGAGAGGTGATGCGAAAGTCACCCTTGAACAGGGCGTGAAGGCCATAGAGAAAAGGCTCCAAACTGAATGTACAAGAAAGAGAATCGGTGCAGTTACATCAACAAAATTCCACTGATAAAAGTCTCATTGCAAGAAAACCATGTTTACATAAATGGTCAACAAGATTTTAATGTTAGTTACAGCAACATGAAAAGTAGTGATATAAAGTTGGTGTCAGGGTTCCTACAGGTTTCAAGTTAAATTCAAGTCTTTTTAAGACCATTTATATAAAAAATTAATACCCATTTCACATCCCTACCTGCAAAGAAAAACAAAATCCTTCAACTTGTGTTCATTTATTTTTCAAATGTGGAATGGGTAAAAGATTATAAGTAAAGCAAGTAAAATAAAAACATTTCAGTTGGCCACAAGAAAGTTTGCCGAACAATGTTAAGTTGTGTTTTAACATTAGCTACACACAGGCAGGACATGAGTTCTGACTGGATTGCTTCCAAGATCAACACTATCTAACATTTTCATCAAGTTTTTATTCGTTGACGAAAAGGTCAACAAATTTTTGTCATAGTTTGTCATTCAAAACTAGCGTCTCGTTTTCGTCAGTGAAAAAATGTCGTTGAAGAAACGTCAATGAAATTAACACTGACATAGAGCACAATTTTTAATACCCAAACATCAAAATTCAAGACTTTTTAAAGACTTTAAGGTATTATTTCCAAATTCATAAATTCAATGCTTTTAAGGCTTTTTAAGACCTTGTAGGAACCCTGGGTGTGCCAAGCAAATGCAAAAGGCTGATAAATGTTTTACTTTAGGCAAATGACTAGTTTTGTTAACTAAATGTTTTACTATTAGGCAGTGACTAAGCACCAACTAGTAATATGAGGTATAGAGACATAATGAAAATAAAATACATTTATTGACAATATAATTGCTGCCAAGACCAGCAACGACGTGCACTGTAATCGGTTTGAACACTTACCTGGCTGACATGCTGTGGGAGGCAGTGCCTAAAGCTCGACGGCCCAGAATACATAACCCAAAACAGAGCGTAACCAGAGGGGAATCCTTTTCACTCTCAACTGGCTGTAACAGAAAAGAAAAACAAAAGAGTTACATCTTTCAATCCCATTTAACCAGACCACAAGTCAGCAACTGTAATCAGCAAAGCCGTCTTTAAAATACCGTTTCTCTGCGGCTGTTGCAGTATTTGATCCACTCCAGGTACACCAGACAGAAGGAAAAGGGAGTGATGCCGGAAGCACGGTGGTCATAGTCTTCATCTATGTTCAGGTTGAAGGTGGGGTCACTATCCACATAGGAAGGGCTGAGGCAGGGCCGCAGCGCTTCCTGCACCGCCTCATTGGCCAGCCACTCCTCCAGTTTGGGTGAGCGGCTCACATAATAGATGATACTCTGTGGTGGAGAGACTTGGTTCACTGCTCTGTATCTCAGTAGCTACAGTTTACATGGGCCCATTTAGTTTCAATCAAAATGAAATCATTCTGAATCCAAACAGTGTTTACATGAAAGGTAAATAAAGATAAATCAAATCAGATTTGATCTCTTAACATGCACAAACTGCATGAATACACAGAGTTTTCATTATAAACAGCATCCTGTCAGTGCTTCTTTTCTTTGTTTTAAACAGCAGACTAAATATTTATCCATTTCAGGTCCTAATAAGGAGACGAGGACATGATGCTTTGTGCCGTGCAGCTTATATTTATCAATATATTTATCATATATTTATTTTATTTGAGTCATTCACCAGATAGGAACTGACCTTGACATAATATGTGATGAGAATCTTGCGCAGGTCGAACACTTGAAGCATGGAGGCTGCGTTGTTGTCACTAATGCTGTACCCTTCCAGCACATATTTGGTGGCAGCCACTTCCCAGGCCAGCCAGCGCTGACCAAAGGCCGCATTGAAGGAGAGCATGTGGGGGAGATGACCTGGCTCACAGCAGCAACAGCCTTCATCTTCCTCCACCCCTTCAGTGATCGCCTCCACCTCCCTTTGCTGGCAATACGTTCCTGAAAACAGAAAATTAAGAAAAGAGAAAATTAAGAAAGGGAAATACACTGTTCAAGGTAAATCAGCTGCAGTTCAGTTTCAGAAACCTTATATCACACCAAAACTTTTCTAAACTATTCCGATTCCACAAAAGGTTTTTTATAGCAGAAAAGAGTTCTTTAGATTTTTAGAATGTTCTACACGCTGAAGACAAAATATGGTTCTTTTAAGATCTGTTGTACTAAAAGGTTCATTGGAACCTTAGATTTTAAGAGTGTCCATGACAACTAGTGTTGATTCTTCCTGAGTATTACGCCGCGTCACACTGGCAGGTGAAATCAGCTCCAATGCGGCTGTGAAACGACCAGAAGTCATTCATTTCCTATGGAGATTCGCAGACTGCATGCGAATGAGTCCGAAACGGGTTCGACCGAGTGCGTGCGAAGAAAATCGTGTCTGTTGGTCATTCGGAAGCGTTAAAAAATTTTAACTCTTGCGAAAAACTACGGACGTCTCCTATCCGACAATTCCAGCAGAAGTTGAACGTTGCTATGGTACTGATAAACCTGAATTATTAAATTTTAATAAAATAAATAACGATTTTATATCGATAAGTTGTCATGTCATTTTTTATTTTCATGACTTTTTACCATTTATAAGGGCAGTTAATGCAATTAAATTGAAGGTAGACATTGAACTATTGACCTCTATATCACATTTTTTAGCCGACCTGACATGTCAACGTCCTCGGCAACTTTCCTCACGTAGCATAACCCTCATCAGAGAGATCATACAGAACTCACAGAATCAACCTTTAATCTCTCCATTTTTGTTCTATCCGCGTCTGAACGTTTTTCACTCTGTTGTAAGACGTCCAATGGGAACGTATTGCGTATTACGGAGCTGATTTCAACTGCATGTGTGAAGGCGGGCACAGGCACAATTCTTTTTTTTGCTTCATATAATGATTATACCCAGTCAGATAAAGTAAACCACACATTGTTTTCATTTGTCAAGATTATATGACCAACAAGGCAAATGTTTCTGTGCGAGTTTTTATGTGTGAAATGACTCAGTTTGGTAGTGTGTGATCCTTAGCGGTTTAGTGCACATGCTCAGTTTTTTTTTCTGTAACCATTTACAAAGTCACAGCTCACCCCTGAACTCCAAGCCTCTGAGCTGGAAAGTGACAAGGCCGTTGCCGATCTCAATGATGTGTACGAGAGCATTGAGGTAGTCGGAGGCGAGGATGAAGCAGTCTCCTGTGCTGTAGTTTCCCCAGCGGCCCAGCAGAAGGTCCCCACATAGCGAGTGCTGCAAAGAGCGTGTCAGGTGCTCATAGAAGATAGAGTTCAAGTTGTTGTCATCAGCACCTATTCAAACAAGCGATAAAGGGAGAATTAGAGGACAGATTAAAAGGAAAATACATAAATGAAAGGTCTGTATTAATAAGATACAATAACACATACCAGGGTTGCGGTCCAGCTGTGTGGCCAGACGCGTGTTAGAGTGATCCACTCGTTTGGTGCTGAAGGACAAAATAATATTTAACACATATTCAAGTCACATCTTTAAACTTTTTTAATTAAAGGGTCTGAATTAGCTAAACAAACAACACAGCTGACATTTGCATGAGATTTCTGAAGGCTTACTTATAGTCTCTCTCCCAGAACTTCACAGGTCGAGTGTAGGAAGTAACAAAAACTGCACTGCCTAGCACAGGGTTGAGAGGAGTGGAAAAGAGAGCTGAAAACACAGCTTGCACAAACAGCATGGCAGAATCTGAGAACAAATCAATGTTAAGGGACATTTTCAAAAAACAACTGTATAGCAAGACATTGTAAAGATACTGAATGTGAAAAAAGATGTGAGGACAAACAAACTTAAACTCAGTTATGGACAAAGCAATTGGAAAAGTGTGCAAACTACCATAAACCAGCTGACGAGGAACATGTGAAATGTGGCACAGAACAAAACCAATGGTACAGTTGTGCTATAGGAAATGGCAGCACTCCCACTGGGCACATGTTAACTTAACACCAGGGTAAAGTTGTGAGATCAGAATTCAGGTTTGTGTGAGAGTAATGCTGGTAAAGGATACGGGGAACAGCAAATGGCTGAGCGAAGGCATGGAAAGCAGAACCCCATGTGATCTGCCAAGGTGCAATGTAGGTCAGCACAAAACGCAGCTTAAACAGCAGATCCCACATCTGCTCACACACAGGAGAGATGACAGCAACATCAGTCTTGAGATTCTGCTTTAAAACGCCACACTCCAGCAAGAGTACAAGTAATACAATACATATAAACATTGAGAAATGTCACTCAAATGGTTATCATTTAAAAATGTCACTCAAATGGAATGTTCATAGGGAATATCTAATTGATTTTTATTATTTTGCAATAACAAATACACCAGAATTAACTACTGAAAAAAAAAAGTGTTAAATAATGGTGAAAACCTAAAAAGAAATGGTAGCCAGTTCAATGACTATATAAACATTTTCCTTATTATATATTGAAAAAAAAATAAGACATGTAATGCTTCAGCAATCTATATACACTACCGTTAAAAGTTTGGGTCAGTACAAATTTTTTTTTTCTCATTAATGCATTTCTTCAGCTATGGCACATTAAACTGATCAAAAGTGACAGTAAAGAAATGTATAGACCATTTCACAAGATGTAAACAACACTGGTCCAGAAACACTTCCTGTTTCAGTTTGTAACTGTTTTCTTTATTTCACATGTAAAGAAAACATCTTAAAGATGTTTGTTTAACTTTTTGATTGTTTTAAATGTTCTGTTGGTTGTATTTTATCCCAGCTTTTATGTAGTCTTAAAAAACTGAAACAGGAAGTGCTTCTGGACCAGTGTTGTTTACATCTTGTGAAATGGTTTATACTGATACAAAAGATTTCTATTTCAAAGAAATGCTGTTATTTTGAACTTTCTATTACATGCATTTTTTTCACAAAAATAATTGTTAAAGGGGTCATGAATTGAGAAATAAAATTTTCCTTGATTTTTTGTCATTAGAGATTATTGTACTATAAAAATATCCCGGATGTTCCAAAACTCAAAATAACTCGTTTTGGATTGTCACATTATAACAGTGTGATGAAAATCAACATTTAAATGATTTCAAGGACATGTGACACCGAAGACTGGAGTAATGATGCTGAAAATTCAGCTTTGCCATCACAAGAATAGCATTTTAAAATATATTAAAACACAAAAGAGATCTTTTACATTTGAATATCTCACAATTTTCTGCATTTTTGATCAAATAAACGCTGCCTTGGTGAGCATTAGAGACTTTCAAAAACACAAAAAATCTGACCAACCACAAAATTTTGAAGGGTAGTGTACATAGAAAAGGTGGAACTGGTGATGTAAGAACTAGATTGTGATAATTAGACCCCTTGCATAACATTATAAGTGGACTTGAGGGACAGACTATAAATGTTACAAGTGTTGAATTTGGCCCCTTAAATTCTCAGAGAGATGTGAGTGTATGCTCAGACCTTGCTGAAGAGGATGGACATGCAGTAGTAGTCGAGGAGGAAGGTCTGTGAAAAGCGCGGGTAGTCGAACTGGAAGAAGAGGGCGGTGAAGCACAGAGTGACATACTGCTGAGATGGGACACAGAAGGATGAACGAAGCAACTTCATCCCAGCCACCGAGATGAAGAGAGCACGGCCACTAAATAAACAGATAAAGGACACCATATTAATGTGCATGTCTGAGATCACATTGAAAACCTGGGATACAAAAACTTCCAAAACAATAGAGCAACATCAGCTAGTGTTCAGCTTCACTCGACACTATGAGTCAGAGAAATCTTAAGGATTCTGGATGATCTTGTTCTTACTAGGCTCCAGGTTTGTCAGGGTTTTGGCTGACAGTATGAGCTTCAGTGGTGAGGGAGTTGAGCACTACAGCCGGGTAGATGAAATACTTCTCCACACACTGCAGCCAAGCATACAGCTTCTCAAACCACATGAGCTGAGCAGCATCTGACAGAGAGAGCGAGAGATCAGTCAATCACACTTGTTCAGATTTTTAGGCATTAATGTGTGCGTGTTGGTTTGACTACTCACCTCGGACCTCAAACTGGCTGTATTCTCGAGATCGCAGCACAGGTTGGGCTAAGCAGAACCAGGGCAGCTGTTTGCGGAGCTGAGGTAGGAGGTAGTGTGTGAAAAACCCCACTACCCCAGCCAAGATGTACAGGACGAAACTGAGGGCAGGCTAAAAAGTAGTGCAAAAAAAGCTAATTAAAAGCGCAATGATTTAGAAAAATTGTGTACAAGACTAGAAATGATGTTCAGTCCTTGGATTAGAACTAGGTTCTTTAGCAAGATCTCACAATGAAACCATTAACATACACAAAATCCCATTCTGGATGGCCTACTAACCTGTAGAGCAATAAAGACAGTGCTGGCACTAATGGCGAAAGTGATAATGGCCATAAGAGGGCACATGACCAGGTCTGAATGAAGAGTCTCTTTCTGCAGAGTCAGAGAGGGAAGCCATTAAAAAACCATTAGAACACTTGTTAAGCAAAAGATAAATGCAGATGGAGAGAGCTTTTACCACAGAGTCACGTAATTTCTCTGGAAGAGGGTCTTTAATCTCTAATGGTGGCTCTTCTGGTGTTCGGCTCTCCAGCTCTGGGAAGAACTTGGAGCGGACCAGAGACCTGCCCAGTGAACAGTGAGGAAAAACATGTTAGACGTCAATCACAGAGCTGTTGGGGAAGTGAGATTATTGGGGAGGTCAGGCTGACCAGAGGATGGTTGGGTCACTGCTCTGCCTGCTCAGATGATAGGACAAGGCCAGGAGGAGGCCACAGAACACAGAAAAGAGCACCGGGACATGAGCCTCTCCCCACGGAGCCTACACACACAATAAATAAAATGAGTAAAGGAAGCACTGAAAAACACAGTTAGTTGTAAAAGAGACAAACAGCATCCCACTTACATTGATGGCACCAAGGCAAAATCCATAAACCAGAGCTGCCACCAACATACTGCGCAACAGACTGAAGACTGAAGACAGGGGGCTTGTGGTGGCTGAAACACAAATACACACAATCTCATACTTACGGTACAATAATACACACACACACACACATATATATACACATTCATATATTTATATTAGTATGCCTGCTCCCTGAGAATCAACCCTGTATCAAACCAGTTGAACAGGAACACCATAGCTATAGAAACCCTACTGTAGGGTTCCATTTGTTAACATTACTCACAATCAATCAATCAACTTTTATTCAAGACACAAAGGTCCATAGAGACAACACAGTACAGAAATATATAAATAAATAACAGTACAAAACAATTAAAAATGATGTGGAAGAGGAATTATTTATAAAACATATACAGACATATACATAACAATTAACTAATCATGAAAAATACTTCTAAAGCATGTTTTACTTTTAATGTTAATTTCAACATTTATTAATATTAAAATAATCTCTTAATCTGTATAATATTTAATGGACATGACCTGAGCTAACAACTGGCATGTGTATGTATTACTAATGTTATCAAAGATTAATCATTGGTGTAACAAATCTATTGCTCATTGCTAATGTTAACAAATGCATTAAACAACGTTAAATGGTTGGACCTTATTTTAAAGTGTTACCGCTATAGTATTAGTAATGAATAATATAGGCCTCACCAGTTCCACCAAAAATGTGCATGTCCACCTGCTCCAACAAACACATGAGGAATGTGTTGACCTGAGGTAGAAGCCCAAACAGGAAGATGATGGGAAAAGAGAGGGTGAACACTGCAGAAGAAAACATATGAATAATTACATTATTATATTATGCACAACTCAATAAACAAAGGTTTAACAGAACTGGCTTTGAATGATAGTGAGCAGACCTATGAGCATGTCTCTGGCACAGAGCAGAAAGTGGGCAGAGAAGAAGGTGACCCCATAGAGGGTGAAAGGCAGCATACTGTCCAAATTGCCGACCAAGTCAAACACCCAGATGAGCATACAACACAGGCAGAAATACACCGGTCGGCTGTACACGATGATCCAGTTATGGCCCTGCAATAAAGACCACATCAAATGAGATAGGCTAGTCTTTGACTACAAAATTCTAGGAAATAAGAAGAATGAAAAACAGCCATTTACTCACATGCATTGGAGATGCTGCATCAGGCTGTACACTCTGAAATGGACAAGAAAAAAAATTATTAACACTGGACACATTACTATCTTTTGACGAACAAGCGATGCCAAAAAAAAAAAGACCATTTTAAAAATGCTAAACCTCACACTGACCTTTAGCAAGGAGTACTGACAGCTGGCAATGACTAGGCAGAACTGGAAAACCCAGATGTCCCTAAAGAAGCCCTGGAGAAGCAGCAGGAAGCCAAGGAATGCCACCAAGCAGGCCAACACCACCGCAAACACATTCTCGCCAACTCGTCGATTCCTGTCCAGTAAGGCCAACAATGCAAGCCTGTCTGTGAACGAACTCTTAACCATTTCCCCGGCAGCACCCAGAATCGGTAATACTGTTCTAGGCTTGGCCTTTTCCTCAATCATCAGTGTGTTCTCCTGAGATTCGTGAGGGACTCGTGATCTAGGTCGAACTACAAACAGAAGAAACGTCAGACACACTCAGCAGGATTGTGAAATGGAACATGCGTTTTGATGACGTTCGAAGCGTTAAGTCTCACCTCTGGCATATCCATTGGCAGCCTGCGAACCTGCATACCCTGGAGGACCACCGGTCTGGGCTGCAGCATGGACAGCACCGGTGCCACCTCCTGGACATCAGTGGAGGTAAAGCTGGAGGACTGTGACTGTCGCTCACGCTCCCTGAGAAAATGAAAATGCGTCAAAAACTAGGAGACTTCTGAATATTATCCAACGGTACAAGTTTTAAGACTTACTGGACTGGGTCCTCATATCCTCCACCAGCAGGCCCAAAAGTATATGACCTCTTTACTCCTGAAATTAAATCATTCCAATTGAAGAAACAACTAAACCACAATTAAATTAGTGTTACAAGTCAATGAAGCACAAATTATTCTTTACCACTCTCATCAAAAAAGTAGTGCACAGCTCCCTCTGAGGTGTCGTCAAAGGTGGATGCCTCGTGAACACCGCTGCGGGGCAGCAGCAGCAGAGATGAGGCGGCGAAGTGCAAGGCGGAGGGGAGCGTTCGTGTGCGGGAGTGAGAGGAGGTGCGCACTCTCTGGAGGTCCTGTAAGCTGGGAGGAGAGCCCATGGCGGAAGGGGGTGGGGTGGGGTTACTACCAGCATTATGTCGCCTGCGAATGGCCTGTGTCCTCTTCACACTGCTCACAGAGTCACGTTTATTTCCCTCCTCTGGGGCTACATGGGCAAAGAAAATAAATGAAATATTAACAACAATAGAAATCATTTAAAACAACATATTTAAAAATATTATTAAAAAGGAAAAGTGCTAATTTATATATTTAAAATGAAAAAAAAAACATTATTTTTTTTTTAGCCTAATGAGGGTGAATAATGTGGGTCTTATACACCATGATAAAAAAAATCACTTCAGCAGAAATTATTATGAGTTAATCAATTATAAGTATATAAAAATAATTACTGAAAAAGGAAAATGTAAATAGTATATATATATATATATATATATATATATATATACATATATATATATAAACAAAAAATATATATATATGGGATGCACCGATATGAACAATTTTGGCCAATATCGATAATTCTTTATATTTGAAAGCCGATAACCAATATTTTGGCCAATACATTTATATCCAAATTATTAGACAATTTTTGATTTTCCTCATTAAAAGCCAAGATCCAAACACAATTATGATGTTCTTATTTTTATGTTGTGTGGGCGATATGACAAACGTGCGCTGCACTTTTTAAAAAAGATTTTCCTTTTTTCAAAGTGATTTCAATCGTATTTCAAGCAATTTAAAAGCATCATGTTGAACAGTGCACATCAAAAGCGGTTCAGCTCAAGGAAATAATACATTATTTATCGGCTTTTAGATATCGGCTAAATGTTCTTGTCGGGCCGAGAACGATAACATTAAAAATGAACATATATCGGCCGATAATCCGATAATGTGGCCGATATATCGTACAAACATCCTAAATCTAAATATTTTTGCACATGAAATGCAAGAAGTTCTGAGAATGAATATGTTTGCTCCTCACCTCCTCCTACTGCCCCCTCTTCCAGCAGCTCTCCTGCCCTCCAACCCGTCTGGTTCCCAGCCCAGGAGCCCCCAAGTGAGTCTATCCTATGATGTATCCTAGAGAAAGCCTCTGAGTGCATCGTCCGAGCCTCCAGGTCTGATTTAGAGATTGTGAGTGGACGTGGGGCAGGATTGGAAGAAGGGGGTAAAGGTAGCACAGTAGATGCAAGGGTCCCTGTGTTGTTGGAACCCCCACCAGCCCCATCCATGCTGAGCACTCTGGCATGAGTCTTGGCACTGGCTGTGCTGGCTGAGCGCTGAGCACTGCGAGAATGAGAGGGACCAACTGCATCAGGCTCCTCTCCCTCTCCAGGGCTAGGTAACTGACTAGGGCCAGGCTGGGAAGCATTCGCCAAATCGGGGGAGTAGCAGGAGGTAGAGGAGCTCGAATCATCATCATCTTCATCATCGTCTTCGTCATCAGAGCTGAAGCGACGTTGAGATCCAAGGCTAGAGCCTGCACTCATATCGCTGCCATCGTCTTCGTCGCTGGAGTCCTCGAACAAGCTCTCGCTGTAGGCTTTGGCACCCAGCCGACTGCGTACAGGGATGTAGTCTCTGTGTTGGCCACGGTTTTGGTGCCGTCGATAGGAGCCACAGTCGAAACTGCTACTGCCAGGAGCACCTCGTTTGCGTGGAGCTTTCCTGCGACTCGGGGCGGTGACCCACACTGCCCCCTGGCACGTAGCAGCTTCAGATCTTTAGGTCGCACCACCTGCTGCTGAGCTTGCAGAGATGGTGGCTCTGCTAGGAGGTAGGACGGGGCAGAGACCGGGAGAGCAGGCTCTGAGCAGACCAAGCCCAGTGCCAACCCTGACGGTACAGAGCTAGCCTGGCGTGGAGGAGGAAGGGGGGGTATGGGATGCCACTGTCAAGATCACAGGTCTCAGAACACCCGCTGCTAGACGGCGACGAGTCCTGCAAGGAGGGCTGTGCAATGTCTGAAAGCAAAGGGGGAAGGTCTTCCCCCTCCACCAGAGTTCTGTCCAGGCCCTGCCCAGAGGAGAGCTCTTTGGAGGGCGAGCGTAGCAGCACGCTGTCTGAAAGGTCATCCGTGTCGCTGCCACCCTGCAGCACGTCTCCAGGCTGCGGATAGGGGCCTTTACTCTGAGGCAAAGCTGTGGAAGCAGCGTTAGAGACGGGTTTATGCGCTCTGACCCAGCGAGGGACTCTCAAGCTGCGTTGAGTCTGTTTTCTCCGCTGCGGTAGCTACTGACCGTACTGAGAGTCTCTCTGTCTGTGGCTGCTCCACCTCCACTAAAGCAGCTGTCAGTGGAGCCAGCTGTCAGGGCCACTCCAGTGCGGCTGCCTGGTTGCTCAGCACCAGGGGCAAAAGTGACCGGGTCAAGGCCCAAACCCAACAAGTTCTCACTTAGTTCCTCGTTAAGCTACTCTTGATAAGAGGGCTAAGAGGAGCATCTCCCAGGCTCTCAGAATCAGCTGAAGGCCCAAGGGGGGAGTAGCCTCCTAGACCCTCCCCATCAGGGCTCTGCTGAGATAGCTGCTCCACACCACCATTCTCCACCTGGTCCTTCTCATCTCCATCTTCTTGGCTGGAGGGGGATGGTGGGATGGAAGGACAGTTTGCTGGGTGCAGGCTACTAAACCCTCCAGACATTACATCACTCACACCAATTAGGCCTCTGTAATCCACAGCCAGAGAAGATGGCGCCACACCTGCAACGACAAAAATCGTCCAGTTACGAGGTTTAGAGGTACACATAACTTGATGCTAGTAACAATCTTAAACATATGCAATGGTTTTAAGTTAGCAATTTATTCTGTGAACTTAATTTATACAATTTTAATATCTTGTAATATTTTGCAATAAACATTATTTAATACATATAATGAATGAGTGTAAACTTTTTGGCTTCAAATTAAAGTTTATAATGTTATGGTTCATCTCATAGGTGGCTGGTTTAGAAGTTGTGATGAAACGGAAGTAGTGACAGATCTTTTCTTCTGTATTTTAATGTACATTTATAAATATATATATATATATATATATATATATATATATATATATATATATATATATATATATATATATATATATATATATATATATATATATATATAACTCTAGTATGGTGTTCTATCCATCAGTTGTTTTGTTGATTGATTACCATGTGGGAAAATAAATGCCACCCAAGTTTTGATCATTTAAATTTTTTTTTAAACATACATGATTAAACATTCAGAGCAAGATCCTAAACAGGCATTTACAAAAAATAGATAAGCGAATTTGACTTTTATGAACCAAGGATGCTGAAAATGTGGGTTGCCACAGTAGCTCTTTGGATTGGAAGTCTAGGGCAGTGTTTCCCAACCACTGTGCGCCAGAACAATAGTGTGCCATGTCAGGTGTGCCGTGGAAAATGAAAAAAAAAAAAGGAAAAAGAAATGCTACAAATAAGATTGTCATTGCGATCAGTACAAAACCTTGCATTCTCTAGATTTCATTTTTGTTTTATAAAATAAATGCTATTGGTCATCCATTCAAACTGCTTAATACGGACACTCAGTGTGCAAGAACTTTTAAGCTTAAGCCAACTACTTTTAATATAATAACTAGATCTAATTTACCATTTAAAGCAAAGCAAGTTTGTTAAATATTGTTATATATTTACATAGAGGTGTGCAGTGGGATGTTTTACTTATCAAACTGTGCTGCAGCAAAAGAGAAAAAGTTGGGAAACACTGGTCTAGAGAACTGTCCAATGCAACACTAATGTAGTGAAGCAGTAAAGGGACAGTTCTTACTAGTGTTGTCCTGAGAGTTGTGTTGAAGGATGTCTCTATGTGCAGAGGTTACGATCACATTATTAGTACCCTGCTCCCGCATGAGCTCCTTAATATCTGAAATTTTAAAAATGATAAAAATCAGAGAAGAACTGAAACAAACATACTAGTTCATGTTAACTTTTTGGTGTTGTATATTTTAAAAAAAAAGCAACAATAATAACAATGTACCCTTTGGGCCTCCAAGGTCTTCAAGATGCGGTAAAAACTCCTGAGCAAAAGAAAAGAAAACAAGTCAGAGGAAATTCCAATGAGTTAAGGAGAATAATGCTCAAGGACATGTGACATTTGGCATTAACAATATCCTCACCGACACCTGATTCAATCCAAACAGCGAATGCTGGGAACTGCAGCGTACAGGAGGGGTGGAGTTCACCTTTCGGAACACCGCCATTTCCACACCGACACCACTGTCCCTGTAGACACAGGCATGCCGACATGAGCCAAAACTGACTGGGACTGCTCGACACCATCAACAGATGTTAACCAACAACAAATCCCAGAAGAACATTTGACTCAGTGGCATGATGATAGTAATGCTCTACAAACTTATTCTGTCTACTTGCTGAATTGAGCAATAGATAAGTGAAAACAAAAAAGAATGTAGTAATGTATAAACACTGTACCTGTGTTGGCTTCCATCGTGAGCGCCAGAGCCTTCCTCTCCTTCTTCCACTCTATGGGGGTCAGTGGCGAATGAGGCCTGCCTCTTCTCCACAATCTCACCCAAGTCAAACATGGCATGTAGTCGAAAATTCACTGCTTTTATGGCCGTGAAGAAGGCCGCTATTACAGCGCAGTACACACCAGCCACCACTAAACTGGCAGGAAGGGCCTGAAAGAAAGAAAGTGGGAAGAATCACATCAATGTTTCATACACTGCATCTTAAGTAGGCCAAATAGGCTACAACATACACTACCAGTCAAAAGTTTCAGATCGGTAAGATTTTTAATGCTTTTAAAAGAAGTCGCTGCTGCTCACCAAGGTTCCATTTATTTGACTAAAATGAAAACAAAAACAGCCATATTGTTAAATATTGTTACAATTTAAAACAGCTGTTTTCTATGTGAATATATGGTCAAGTGTAATTTATTCCTGTGATCAAAGCTGAATTTTCAGCATCATTACTCCAGTGATCCTTCAGAAATCATTCTAATATGATGATTTGATGCTCAAATAACATTTATGTTAATGTTGAAAACTGTTTTTTTTTTTACATTATTTCAGGATTATTTGAAAAATAGAAAGTTCAAAAGAACAGCATTTATCTGAAATAAAAAGCTTTAAACACTACCCTTCAAATGTTTGGGATCAGTACAAATTTGTATTTTATTTTTTGGGGAAAGTCAATACTACATCAAGGATGAGTTACATTAATCAAAAGTTACAGTAAAGATATTTATCATATTAGAAAAGATTCTATTTTAAATAAATGCTGTTCTTTTGAACTTTATCTTCATCAAAGAACTTCTGAAAAAAATTGTACACAGCTGTTTTCAACACTGAAAATAATAATGAATGTTTTTTTAGCATAAAATCACCATATTGGAATGATTTCTGAAGGAAATGACACCGACTAATGATGCTGAAAATTCAGCTTTCAGAGGAATAAATTACATTTAAAAATATAGTACAATAGAAAACAGTCATTATAAATTGTCATAACCTTTCACAATAGTACTTTTTTTTAATAAAATAAATGCAGCCATGGTGAGCAGAAGAGACTTCTTTTAAAAATTAACAATATCAAACTTTTGACCAGTAGTGCAAGTAATAGTAAATGTATTAATTAATACTATATCAGCATATAAGTATTTTCACGGCAAGAACAGTGTAAAGAAATAGATAAATGAATAAACATTAAAAATGACATGACAAATATACAAAACTATATATATAAAATTAGATGAAATTGACATAAAACAGTAAAATCATTATCTGATGACATTAACATATTCAATGAAATATGTTTAATGGTCAACTTAAGACTATTACAAGAGCAGCAAGATGGAAGTTCACCATTGAAAAGTAACACTAGCGATGTCATAACATGTCATGTTTATCCACAAGCTTTTCTGCATTATCATCAACCGGTTGCCACACTGAGAAAATGGACGCAAAGGAATGTCTTCCTGAAGACTGATTTAATGATTCCTCCTTGTATATCTGATTATTAACATTGATTGTGCTTGTAAGGTACTAATGTCCTGTAAAGCTTTAAGACAGGCTGTTTAAGGAACTTCACAATACTGCTCTGACTTGGGGTCAGTAGAAAAAAATTGTTTTTGAAAGAAGTTCTTATGCTCATCAGGGCATAATTTGTTTGATTAAAAATACAATATTAGTACAATTTAAAATAAAATTTTCCAGTGATAAAAAAGCTGAATTTTCAGCATGCAGAAACTGAAGACACCTCCAGTGTCAAATTGATCAATATGACCATTATGATCCTTCAGAAATCATTCTAATATGTTGATTTAGTGATCTAGAAACATTTATCAGTATTATCAGTGTTGAAAACAGTTACGACTGCTTAACGTTATAGTGCCAGGATTTCCTCACAAATATAAAGTTAAAAAACAACAACTAAAAGTGAACATTTATATAACTTTTCTTTTTTATGTTTGATGTTATCTTGGTTCTGCTTCATTGTAACCTCTTAGAAAAGACATTCCATAGAAAATATCCCTGAAGCAGAAATATCTGCAGCTGTCATGCATCTTGACAAAGTTTCAGAAAAATCTTTCAACAGTAAAGCTTGAGATCACCATGTAAGGCAAGTTTCTCAACATCAGTGACACCTAAATAATTCAAGCTCTTGGATTACATAAGTATTATTACGTTTACATATTTTTTTCCAAGAACATGCGCTGGTGTAATTCTTTACCTGGAGAATTACTGCAAGAACTCACCATATACAGAAGGAATGGGAAGGCCAAGAGGAATATCCAGAGGTAGAGATGAAAGCAGTTGGAGAAGGTACTCTGATGAGGGTCAACGTACCATCCTCCGGTCAGAGAAGCCCACACTCCCTGCCGCAATATCTGAAGAGCTTGAGAGCCCATCTTATCGCTTCGGGACAAGACAACCCAGAGTTCTTGAAGTTCCCTTGTCAAAGTTTCTAGTGCGGTACTTCCATTGGGAACCTCGGGATGGACTTTCTCGGATTTTGTAATGAAAAGGCTGCCCAAAAAGTTAGCAGAAAGCGAGATGATCCAAAACAACTTCAGGCCTGTGTTTTTTCAGCATCAACTGTTCTTTTGTATCCTCCTCCAGCAGACCCCTGCTTGTAGTGCAGATCATCAAGAGTTTTTGGCACAACCGTGACCCAAGGGCTACATGAAAACATTCATCCTGAGGAATCATCAAAACTGATTGGTTTGGTTTCTTTATGACTTCCCAGCACTTTAAGCAAACACAACTCCAAAAATAAACCAGCTGTTCTGATGACATACTTAAGATCAACAGGCTATTTTGAATATGGTCATTTTAACCTATCTATGGCATGATAAGGCATGAGACATTTGTCTGATTTAGATAAAGTTTTAGGGATATCACATAATTAAATAACTTTAGAGACGTCAACAGATATGTATAAGATCTCTGAACAACTGTAACGTTAACTATTTCAGGCAATGTAGAGAAAGACAGGCAGTTAGTAAATTAACGTCTTCATTGGCTTTCTAGGCTTCTGTAACCATTGCAAATATGGTAGACAGCTTTAGAGTCCTGAGAATTCAATTTCAACTTTTTCTGAACAAATCTGTAAAGCTGTCCCTTTGCCAAACAAACGATATGCGTATATAACACCGTTTAGAGTTTTATGTCTTAACTGGCTGCTGATTTATTTTAACCTATAGTCATCTCGTCCAAGCCTGAACAGTCATAGTAGGATCCTTTCAATTTTTCCTTTATGGCAGTAGCTAATCTCTACATCTGGAGAAGGAAAAACACTAAGCATTCTGAGCAAACAATAGTCGTTTGAATAAACGAACGCTGACAAATGTCTCAGTGGATTTGGCTTTCAAACAGCACAACTTTATCTAATGTTGACATAACGTTAGGTATGCTAGCTTGCCTTAGAGCATCTTTGAAATCATATTGAGTCTAAATAAAGACAGTGCTATAGATTAATGTCAATGAAACGTTCCAACACCACCTCAATGAAAACGTTAAGTTACCAGAGAGCGAATGTTTTTAGAACTGTAAACAAACGGTGCGTTTAAACAGCAACAGCGCTAACGCTGACAGCGGAACGACTGGATTTTAGACTGAATCAAACCGCTGAGCATCAAATCAATCAGAAGGGACGCAAATATACTATGTTTAATCTATTTTCTCAGTTTTTCGACTTAATTTGACGTATGTCTATCCTCTCACCGCTCTATATCACCTGACACTCACTAGCCACCCCGCTAAGTTAACATGCTACAAGCAGTAGTTAGACACCTCTGACTTTGGCTTAAATGTTTTGTAGCAAAACGTTGAGCACTCTTCAACTCAACGTCAACATCCCATGGTTTTTCTCGGCAGGGTCTGCGTTAATTCCTCCAGAAACGAGAGAAGGAAAACCACAGGACGGCGAAACTGAACGTGAGTTAGCATCGGCTAACGGCAGCACTGAGTGCTTCCTCCTTATGAAGAAAATAAAAATACAAAAACACACACAGACCGCAAAATATATTTACGTGGTCACCACGGCAACCATTTCCACGGTGAGTCCAGGTCCGCTGTATAAAAACTCCAGCGAGAAAAGCCCGGATTTTGAGCTTGCTAAGTTCCAGTGTCGAATCGCTTCATTCACACAGGTAGCAAACACCCACCTACAGGAAGAGAATTGATTCTGCAACGCGATTGGATACTGAGGTCAACCTCCATTTGCATGGACGGAAAGGATTCTTAAATGTGATTGGCTGCAGCAAATGTTCTGTCATTCAGTGGACCATCATTGATTTGATTCATCGATAGACATGACAGACCTTTTCTATCAGGTTGCAATTCGTATTCAGACCTTCATTTATTCATTTCAAATTACTACAAAGTTAATATTTTCTTACAGTAATTTATTTGAATAAATTTTCCAGGTATTTGTTTTCTGGGACATTTTTTTCTAAGTGACCCAGTTCAACTTAGATAAAGTGAGAAAAGTTTTTCGGGTAAAGTGAGACACTTTTTTTATGATTAATACATATTTAATCATAATATCATCATCAAAGTATTGATGAATGAGCCTGTGCAGTGCGCTTGGCAATTAGGAAGTGAGTGCTTCTAATTGACTTCACTTTTCTACGCCGTAGTTTTCATGAATACTTATGCAAACTCATTGTGTAATGCTGAGTCTCTTGCTCTCTTTTCCCTTTTTTTGTACATTGTTTGTGTGTGTGTGTGTTTTACAATGTTGTACTCCATGTTAAATTCATGTTGTTAGATTGACTGTATGTGGTTGCAATGTGCCTTGTTGTATGTTTGATATATGGATCTATAACAAAAATAAATAAATAAATAAATAAATAAAGCTTTGTCTCCGTCTGGTTGCTGTGTCCATTTCTTTCACTGTGTCTATGCTCTGCAGATCAACCTCTTTCTGACTATTATGGCAAGCCCCTTTAACATTTAAAAGCTAAGTTTGACCATCCACAATTACAGTAACGATGTAGATGTCAACAACGTCTTTCTGGACTGGTCGTAATTACATTTTGGATAGGCTAGTTGGTATTATCATTTAAGATATCTGTAGTCGAAATGACAGATAGAGATATCTGTAATTCAGTTTTGACTATAGGCAGAACTGAATTACAGATATCTGCAATGACGTCATTGAGAATGACATTCAACTCGTCACACATCTTAAATTGCAGATATCTTAAATTATGACTCCCTAACTAACTCCATAAAGTATTGAGATACAACACCATTTTGACTAGTCATAATTCCAGTTACAGATAGCCTATCTACAACATAATTTCGCCTGTCCAAACTTAATTTAAGATAGGCTATCTGAAAAGGAACATATATTTTGATGAGGTGAATCAAAGATATCTTGAACCAGAGTTATGACCAGTCAGCCGCTAAATGCGTTCCCCACAAAACTTTTGAAACTGCGCGTTCCCACGCAAAAGTTTTGCGTTCCCTTGCAAAGATTTTTGCGTTCCCACTCAAAACCTTTTGGGCGCTCGGACAGACACTTCCTGTTTAATGTCCTGCTGGCTGTGTTTCAGATCGTTTCATAGTGTTTGCACACAAATATAAAGAAATGCGGCCAGCGCTTAACTCAAGGAGATCAGTGAAGTTGGCAATATATTATATTATGGCAATATAACCCAGGAGGCATGTCATGTAGTAGTCCCTATACCAGCTGTTTGTTGTGGTCCATAAAAAGCAATTCCTTTCAAATAAAATAATAGCCTACACCCTTTGCTTTGAACTTTGAGCGTTGTAACTTTGCAGATGTTGTTTATGCTCAAACAGCAACATTACACAAGTTATAAGGTGAAATCATAATCAACCACTCTTTAAATCTAAAGATTTTTTTTATTAGGCCTACTTTTTAAATCGCAACAAACATTTGCATTGAACTTTAATTATCTGTTCCACTGGACTGAAAAAAAAAACAAAGAAAAAAATTTCCATTGAAAAGCGTTGCCAAACAGTGTTCAAAAGTCTATCATTACCACAAAATATTAGCATAACAATAAAAGGCTGCGAGTATCACAAATCTACCAAAAATCATCACATTTTTGCATATTTCACCCTACATTTAACTTTGGACTGTCAAAATGGATCAATGCCATTTCTGGTCATCTGACATTTTGATGACTTTTCATCATACAAAGGCGCAGAAAGCTAATGTTAATGAGCAAGCTCACTGTTTCTGCCGAATGACGAAGAATCACTCTCAAAATTGCGGGTTCCGATGCCAAAATATAGAGTTTATTATCAGAGATACAATTGGCACTATAATTTGTGATCTCTTTTTTGAACATGTGTTGTTTTAATAAGTGGACAGAAAGGCGCCCAAACTTTACTAAGTAAAAGGGGCCTAACCACATTTTTCTTCTCTATTGTCAAAACGAGAGGATCAGTTCAATAATTTTTTCTCTGTGAGGGCAGTTCACCATAGTGAACACTTAAAGGCCTACATAAATACTGAATGTGTTAGTTATTATATATATATATATATATATATATATATATATATATATATATATATATATATATATATATATATCAGTATATATATATATATATATATATATATATATATATATATATATATATATATATATATATATAAGAATAAAGAAATAGCCTAATATATAATAGAAGAATAACTTTGTCTAAGATTCACATTGAAAATAGTCCAAAAAGCGCTGAAATACCTTTCTACATCCCTATTTTATTATGTCAGAGTAAATATGTCAGAGTAAATGTTATTTTATTGATTGATTAAAAAAGTTACTTGGATTGAATTCAAGCCTCTTTCATTAAAAGGTAAAAAATTACATCAAATGTAAAAGTGAAGTGACTGTCTGCAGATAACCAATTCTAGACAGTGCAGACACATTAGCAGTGAGAAGTGAACACACACACACACACACCTGGAGCAGTGGGCATCCATTCACTGCGGCGCCTGAGGAGCAATTGAGGGTTAGATGCCTTGCTTAAGGACACCTCCGTCATTTCCCAAAACCAAACCATTAGGCCACAACTGCCCCAACAAGATGTAATGGTGCAACTCAGCTCGATTGATGAACAGCAGATGGCAGTCTCACGCTTCTGCAGGTTTTTGCTTCAGTCTCAATCCAGTGGCATCACAACTGCCCAGTACTTCTCACTGTCTGTTAAATCCTCGCCCCTCTGTCTTTCCAGACAACTATTTTTCATCAAAGGGTATATAACGACAGCCTTAGAAAATACAGCAAAGGAAAGTTTCAAATCTTGCTTACCTATCAAACACTTTCATTTCAGTGACATTTTGGGAGTGGCTTTTAAGTGCATTTCCTCTGGCGGGACAGGACAGGACAGGTGCTTGGCAGAAGTGAAAATTGGAGTTCCATCTACTTTGAAGAAAAAGGGGCAGCAAGTCAGCTACTAAATTATTCACCAAATCACAAATCCAGGGCTCAGAGACAGAGTTCAGAAAGATGTGGAGTAGAATTGACATCAGACGGTGCTGACAGATTTTCCTCGTCTTTTGTTCTTCGTCTTTCTTACTGTGGGTTTTTTGATTATGTTTAAACTGCGGCAATAAGTGATAAACCTTGCCTTGCTTTCAGTTTCAAAGTTTGAGTCTTCTGCTTGAAATCACACACATTCTTTCCCAATATTTATTGATTCATACAATATCTATGTATCTATCTATGTGTCTATCTATGTGTCTATCTATGTGTCTATCTATGTGTCTATCTATGTATCTATGTATCTATGTATCTATGTATCTATGTATCTATGTATCTATCTATCTATCTATCTATCTATCTATCTATCTATCTATCTATCTATCTATCTATCTATCTATCTATCTATCTATCTATCTATCTATCTATCTATCTATCTATCTATCTATCTATCTATCTATCTATCTATCTATCTATCTATCTATCTATCTATCTATCTATCTATCTATCTATCTATCTATCTATCTATCTATCTATCTATCTATCTATCTATCTATCTATCTATCTGTCTGTCTGTCTGTCTGTCTGTCTGTCTGTCTGTCTGTCATGTCCTGTTTTTATCCATCCATCCATCCATCCATCCATCCATCCATCCATCCATCCATCCATCCATCCATCTATCTAACTGTATTCCTTTTAACTAAATCCTTGTGATTTGCATGTATTTTATATAAGACAAGATTGTAACATTTTACATCCGCCAGAATATAATTGAAAACACAGCCACTGACTGAATGAAAACACGAACTAAATGCTGTACTTAAGTATATCCTGTGTATATTGAGATACAATTTACTCCTCTAGATGTACAATAGACCCAGAATAATGATCAAAACAGAAGTTAGCGCCAGCTTTCATCTTTTGAAAGGCTAGCTCCAGATATAGCTTTATCAGTCTGAATCTTTTCCAAAATCAAGTTGCCTCTTATTCCAGGAAACTGCTCTCTATAAACACACTTTTAGCTCCAGTCTTTAAATAGCTCAAACTGTACTGCAGCGTATAGTTGGCTGAACAAGTACCTGCAGAACATAATATAGAGTGGGCGCGAGAGAGGGAAAGAGAACATGGGGGCCGCTCTCCTTTCAGATCCTACACGACCATAAAGGAACAGTGTTTAGCGTCAATATAAACACGCACTGTTATGGGTAGGTCTGGGGTAGGGTCTGCATCTCATATTGACGCTAAAGGATGCCAGTCACCTGTTTGACGCCTTGGGTGAGTATAACATTCAAATCCAGACTCAAAACACTTCTGTTTAGCTGTGCATTTACTGAATGAGCACTGTGCCACTGTTCGTCCGACTGTTACTGTATTTTAGTTTTTATTCTAAACCATTTTAATTATTCTTATATGTTTTGATTATTTTATTTTCTTCTGTGCAAAGCACTTTGAATTCAACTATGATATGTGCTATATAAATAAACTTGCCTTGCCTTAGCAGTATGTCGAGTCTTCTGTGGTAGGAACTCATCAATATATAAGACCAGATGATGAAATTGCCATGTAAGACAAGGGCTTGAGTTCACAGCGTGAGAGTTCTTACATCGGATAAACCTTGTAGGCAGGAAAGACACTGGGAAATAATGGTTCTCCAAATACCAGTAGTCTGACAGCGTTTATATTCAGTTTTAAATATGAGAGTCTAAAATCATTTAACCACCTTTATGTTGTTTCAAACCCCTCACTCTAAAAAATGCAGGGTTGTTTTAACCCAAATGTGGGTCAAATATGGGCAAACCCAAATCTTGCGTTAAAATGTTATTTAAACATTTAACCCAATGGCTGAGTTTGTCCATATTTGACCCAAAGATGGGTTAAAACAACCCAGTGCATTGTGCAACATAACATTTTATATTTTGTTCCATTTGCATGCCTTTTACACAATAGAAAAAGCCATGCATTTAGAAGAATATAAGATAATTTTGATATTTTTTGGGTGACCTACACTACCATTCAAAAGTTTGGTTGGTAAGAATTTTTTTGTTGTTGAAAAAACTCTTATGATCAACAAGACTGCCTTTATTTGATCAAAATAAAAACAGTAATATTGTAACCTATTCTTTCAAATTGGAAATAACTGTTGTAATACATTTAAAGGGTAACTAAACCCTTGGTCAGAGCCTGACTCCACCCACTGGCAATATTTGAAAAACGCTGACAAAGTAGGCAGACCCCAGCAACGCATTCTCATCCTTTATCGTCATATAAAACGCTATATGACAAAACAGCGCAATACTACGCACATGGCATCCGTTATCGTTAATAAAACACGCGCTGTGACGGTTAGGTTTAGGTGTGGGGTAGGGTCAGGTAGTCTCATATTACGCTAAAGGATTTATTGGATTTATTACGCCTTGGGTTTGCGTGTTATATTAACGATAAAGGGTGCCATGTGCGTAGTATAGCGCCGTTTTTGCATATAGCGTTCTACATGACAATAAAGGATGAGAACGGGCTCGAATTAGATGCTATCCTGATCGTTTTCAATACTCGCAATTCCAACTCCTGACTCGCTACAGTGGTTTTGATGAAACAAGCTGGTTTTGTACCAAGAGCGTGGTGAGCTGAAACCTGCGTGCGTCACGAAGTGCGGAACATCCAATAGTAAAATTCAACTGCAGTAGCCACCGTTCAACCTGAAGAGGGCAGCACTAAGACGTTTTTACACCATAAATTGTAGAAATAAAACACTTTATACACAAATGTCAAAAAAGTTACTCGAAGCGATGACCGGTATTAATAAAGATCCATTCTTGCAGATCGTTAACTAAAAAAAGTTGGTTTAGAGTTTTTTACTCTTTAAGAATGTATTTTATTCCTGTATTTTTCAGCATCATTACTCCAGTCAATTGCTGTTTAATATGTGTAACTCTTTAAGGCAAGATTTTTATAAATAAAAGAGATCACACTAAACAAATCAGTACGAAGTATAGAACCAAGTGTATTTTTCCCTCTGTCAATGTACACATATTTAGATTTCATCTCACAGTAACACTTTACAATTACATTAAGAACGGGAATATACTTTGACCAGCATAGGTAAATGACAATTATATCTTAAAAGAACAAACAAAATAAAAACACACACCAAAAAAAAAAAAAACTAAAAAAAAAAACTAAAACAAATTGCCCTGTCGATGACGTAACAAAATAAAGTAGTAGGAATGGAGGTATGGCTAGTTGTAATGCTTCATATTTTACCAAATTCAATAAAATCCCAAAACATTTTTTCCCCAGAATTTCACATTTGAAAATCAATTCATAGTTGAAGTAATATCTTCTCTTAATAACATTTTTTTTCATTTGCAGAGAAAGGACTAAACAAAAACCTCTTTGTAATAACAAGGAATGTCAATTCAGTAAAACCATATTTTCAAATGTGAGAAATATCTAGACAGTATACTTGTTTTTTTTCTTTCTTTTTTCCCCTCCTTTCCAGGAGGTGTCCTTTGATACAAAAGTCTGGACATAAGGTTGTGCTGCTTTCTCCATAAAAGTCTTGTCAGTTTGCTCTTTTACGCTCTCCTTCAAGGTTTGGGGAGGAGGTGAGCTGGCATTCTGATGAGAACAAGTTCCTTTTTTCCCCTCCTAGAAGAGACAGTTCTCAAAATATGATTTCGCCTCTGTTCTCCTTATCCTGTTTGTTTCAGTGTCTGTAGTCTCATTCGGATGGGTATTGGGCTGTAATTTCACACCATAGAGAATATAGGAGGCAAGAGAAATAATTCTCGTAGTCTTGCGTATATCTTTCTCATGCCGGAGGACGAACGAGGACAAACACTCACACACACGCACACACACAAGCGCACATCTACGCATCGTATGCACGATACACACAAACCTGTCTCCCGAAGTGTTTTCAGCATTGTCTGTATTTACATAGATACATCTTTTGTCCAAGCTGATGTTCAGTTCAGGACAGTCCATCTTTCTGAGGTCTCTTTTGTCTGCGTCGTGTTCGCCCACGGTGTTATGAATCCCTCCGGGTGAGATGAGAGTTATCAACTTTATGTATTTCATATCAAAATACTCTCATGGAAAGCTGAATGTGAATACATCATGCATGGAACACAATTAGTAGCCTAGCAGATCACAATGTTTCGACACCATGGAGAGAGAGAGAGAGAAAGAGAGAGAGAGATATGCCTTTTGTGGGCTTTTTAAAGTTCTAACAACCTTCTGAGCTTTTCTACACCTGCTGGTGGAGGTGTCGCTGTCAAAGCAGGCTTCACCGTCTGATCTGCGATTCTAAGCGAGAACGTGTTTATGAAACCATGGCGAATAAACAACAAAGAAAGAATTAGATTCATGTGTTTCATGACAGGGACAGATAGATCCTAATTTCTCCACCTGACAAAAGATATCCAAGTGGAAGTGAATTCCAAGTATTTCGGCTCTATCAGATTTCATTCGCCGCCTTTTCAACTGAACACGTTTTTTTTTTCGTTTTTTTTTCACCTTCCGAAAAAGGTGTCAGATTTAACATCTCCACAAGAACTGATGGGAGCATCTGCTCGTTCTCGTGCATACAACTAACACAATCGCTTCTGTTCTTCATAAATTATTACAACGAGGGCCAGCGAGCGTCTCGTAGAACATCTCAATTTCATAGCTCTGTGAAGGTTATATTAAATAAACGTTCAGGAATAGCACCAAAAGCTTGTGCGTGGAGACATCAGTTCAACCGCGGCTTTTCTCTCCCTGTCCATGGTGTTTTCGTTACCGACACAGTGGAGGCCCAGACCACGCAAAACATACATTTTTAATCGCAAAGAGGGCATTACATCATCTGGAATGTAATGGAAGAATTTCTTTAGACATGACAGAGATAAAATTACACACAACAATGGCTTTGCAACGAAAGGAGTGTCTATCCGTTAGGGCCTTCCGCGTCCATATCTTTCGGTGGCAGAAAAACGTTTTTTGGAGAAGTAAACAGAAGATTGTGTGGCTTAAATGCTTGAGGATGCAGAGGAGGCGATTTGAAGTTTTAAAATCCTCAGCACACTTCCTGTCTTGAACCTCCTCCTCAGCCTCTCTCGCGCGCTCGTTCACTCAGACGTAATACTCCTTGTCTTTGTTCTTCTTGCCCTTGGTGGTGGTTTTGGCGATGGCGGCGGTCGTGCTCGGCGTCCTCTTCCTTCACCACGGCACCGTTGCTTTCGGAGCCCGGGTTGCGGCTCTGGTCCACCTGATAAGAGCCTTCGTCTCGGTTGCGGTACTTGTACATGGCGTAAAGGAGGATGAGGATGCAGAGGGCGGCGGCCGCCACGATGCCGACCACCATGCCCGTGGTGCTGCTGGACTCCCTGATCACTTCCACGGCGCCCGGGCGGCCCTTCTCCATCAGGTCGGTGGGGTGAGCTGTGGGCACATGGGGGAAATCAGGCGGGTAGGTTAGACCTGGAGTGTGGCGGGAGGACGGGGCAGGTGGCAGGAGCACCTGGTCGCGGGTGTTCATTTTGCCCGCGGGGATGTGGAGCTGGTTGGGGTGGGTGGTGGGGGCGGGGGCTGGAGGACGGTGGTCACCTGGGCCCTTGCCCACAGCGGGGGGCGGCGGCAGGACTGTCCTGTCCGTGACCATGGGCGAGTTTTTGTAAAAGTCCTCGTCATCGGACTCCGTCATTTCTCCGGAGCCGAAGGCCGACACCTCCATGGGGTCGCCGCAGTCCTCCTGGTCCGGAGGGCACGGCGGACGGGGGTTGGACAGAATGAGGGACTCTTTGGTGGTTTGGAGAGGGGTCAGGGAAGTGGGAGGGCGGGGATGGCGGGGTAACGGGTGGCCATGGGGAGGGGGTCTTGGGTGTCCACGGTAATTATGGGCAACACAAGTTCACCTCCTAGGAGTGAGAGAGGAAGAAGAATTAGCGAGGACTCCACAATAGCTACAGGCGCACTCTATTAGTTATAGAATTATAAATCAATTTGTTATGTGTAATTTATTCTAGGACAAAGATTCTACACAACATTCACCTATTTATATGGCTATGTCTAGTTTACTCAAATAACATCTAAAAAACTACCAACTCATATCTTCAATAGCTCTTGGCTCTTCTTTGGTTAAACAATATAGCAAACCATGGAGTTTGGGTCACTTACATCAACAAATAGGCCGCATGATTTTTGCATGGAAAAAAAGCAAATTACAAAAAACAAAGGTGTGTAAGATGGTCCCTTTAAAACACAACTTTTCTCCCTTTATACTATTTGACACACTCATCTGTGCTCTCAGTCTTTCATCTAACTTGTATAAATACAGAAGTCCCTTTGCAATGATAAAATCCTCTGCATATGATAAATCATTTAAATGCTGTGTCTCAAAACTTCAGTAAGCGGTAATGCCTATATAGAGGAATCTTATAAATCTTATTAGAATATTGATTTGACTTAATATGAGAATGCTCTTTAAAGGCAAAACTTCATAAAAAGAAAGTAAAATGGCCCTCACACAGTGACTTCAACTGACGTGCACAGAGACTCGTCTGATTCTGATTTAGCATGTGGTTAAGCTCACCAAAACACTGCATTTTCATTTTATACTCTACTGTTCAAAAGTTTGGGGTTAGTTTTTTTAAAGACCTTTTTTAGCAAGGATGCATTGAATTGTGACAGTAAAGACTAAAATATTAAAGAAACAATATTTATATTTTATATAAATGCTGTTTATTTGAACTTTTGTATTCATCAAAGAAAAAGATTCCATATATATTTCCACAAAACATTCAGCAGCACTGCTTTCCGTAAACTGTTCAACCCGATCTCACGCGAGATTCGTTACAGAATTTTACGAGGGTGGCTTAATCGTAACAATTCGTAAGACCTCACTCATACGAATTAGTAAGTTTTTGCTAAATCGTACATATTTGCAATTTGGCCAATTCGTATGAAATTCGATACGAATGAGCTACCCCTGACCCCGCCCCTAAACCTACCCATCACATGGGTTTGGACAAATCCAAAAGAGTGAGGTTGTATGAATTAGTACGAATTAGCCACTTTTTTTTTAATCACTCGTACTGAATTGCTACAATTGGTCGTGAGATAGCGTAGAACTGTTGATAACATTAAATATATAAGTTATTTAAATGGTAATAAAATTCGTTTTTTTACTCTATTTATGATCAAATAAATTATCTTTCTTATGAGCATAAGAGACTTCTTTTCAAAAGCACTAAAAAAATCTTACCGAACCCCAAACTTTAGACATTTTTTAATAACAATTATTTTAAAAAAGTATAAAAAAAAAATATATATATATATATATATATATATATATATATATATATATATATTATTTTAAAACATTTCATCGCAGCTCTATCCTCTACCTTGAATGAAGCTTGTCACATCACATTATGGGAAAACCTTATCCATTAAGGAAACAAGCTATACTGCTTTAAACTACATGTACAATTAGTTATTTTTGAAGGTTTTCAACCGACAATTGAGAGATTTGTTTTTCGTGTCATTTGAACGAATACCCAAACAAGCTAGGCAGGCAGCTGACTACATTTAGAGACCTAGCCAAAAAATAGGACTGTTGTACCAATTATTCTAATAAGAAATGTCAGGGTTAAAACATTTTAATTTTCCAACATTTTGTTCAACTAAAATAATCTGAAATGAAACCAAAAGCTTGGACAAAATGTCAAACAGCAACAGCTGATTTTCCAGATGGGCCATCAGAAAGAACTCAATGACACTGAATGATTGCAACACTGCACAGTGCACAATCACAGAAGCAATAGCTGAGCACAGAGTATTAATTCAGTGTACTACACGTGCAACAGTTGAATGACCACTTAGCGTTATGAATAGCCCAGATAGTATGCGAAAATGCCACCCTTCAAGAAATAAAACCCTTAGCCTAAACACAGCAAGCAAATCATAATTTATTTCCTAAAATGATCAGCTGAGCTCCCAAGTACACTTCTTTTTTTCATAGTGTTTGTAAGGTTAATATGAGGGAATAGTGCTAGCAGATAAACATTATGGGAAACATAATTCTGTACTTCTGAAACAAATGATAATGTAAAAATGATTGGTTACATCTCATTTTAAGGTGGCATAGTTACATTGTACTGAGTAATATTAATAAACAACATGTACTTGCTATAGAGTAATGGTTAAGGTTAGTTAATTATGTATAATTTCCTGTTATTACTATAGTAAGTACCAACGCATTCTCATCTGAAGTCGTCATATATGACGTTTTTCCCAAAGCGTAGACATCCAATGCACATGGTACCCTTTAGCGTCAAATGAGACGCTTTGGTTATGGTAGGTTTAGGTCTGGGGTAGGTTTAGGGTTAGACCACTAGGAGGCGCCTTCTGCCCCATATATCTGCGTCTCATACTGACGCTAAACGGTGCCATGTGCATCGAGATGTCTGCGCTTTGGCAAAAGCGTCATATATGACGCCTTGGGATAAGAACGGGCTCTAAGTACATGTAGTAACATATAACTATGTCACCTTAAAATAAATTGTTACCAAATTGCATTTCAGATCCTTCTGATGAATGCTATTTCCTGAATATTTGCAAAACATCATATTATGTAATTTTATGGAATAGTTTCATTTTACATATAAACAACATAATTTTTACAAAGTCTTAAAGAAAACAACTAACTGAAGCTCAAGCTGGAATTACACTGAGGAATTATCAATGGAACTGCACTACATCCAATAGAAATATATCTGTCATTAAACACCTCTCCTTAATAAAAAAACTCTTCTATTTAAGACAGTAGTATAAGCATCTGAAGCTTGTGTAGGTCTGTGTGGTTTCAGTGCTGCAGTATGTGTGTGTACTCACCAGTGCCAGGCTCACACTCCTCCAGATCCTCGTCATCACTGGGACACTCGGCTGACGCCACCAGAAGGTCATCTGAGTTCTGAAAGAGAGAACAGAATACAGGTTCTTTTTCCAAGTCTGGAGGCAGATTCCATTTAATCCGATTTCTCTACAACCTTGAAAGTTGTGACAGTTAGCTTTCGTCATATTTCGAACACTTATGTCTCAGGGGTTGATTTTTATTAAAGCTTACAAATTTCTGCTTTTTTTACACAATAAACCTTTTTAAATATATAGTTTTGCCTTAGACCCAGACTTTCATAAACTATGAAAATTCAGTATAAACATTTGAATTATTAAAAACATAAAACTATGACTTATTTAAATGAAAAATGGAATAAACAAAGAATTTCCATATTGTGAGATTCATAGGCACTGATTTATGATTCTGCGGTGGGTACTCACCCCCCCATCTCCTCCTCAGGGCGTCATCTAACTGACACTTGACAATGCATCTAAATCCGACGCATATGGCAACCTTTAGCGTCAGTTAGATGACGTGGGTAGGTTTAGGTCTGTGGTAGAGTAAGGGTTTAGACCACTAGGAGGCGTGTCTCATATTGACGCTAAAGGGTGCCATGTGAGTCGGATGTTGACGCATGGTCAAAATCGTCAGTTAGATGATGCCTTGGGATGAGAGCGGGCTGCAATAGACTACCAACCAAATTTAAACATCTTTATTCACATTTCTTTTCATGAAAAATGATAACTGGGCTAAGCAAGGTGCTAACAATGCATTTGTTTTTAACACAATCATTGCTTTATACTTATACTAGTTTGTCAAGATTGCAGTCTTTATCTCCAAGCAATGGTGCGTTTGATGAATTCATTAAACAAAGGCATACCACACATAAACACATTTTATTTACATATTATTTGTGTAGTGTTGTCTTAATTACTTAAATTAATTCTTATTTATCAGGTGCACAAAATAGAAAGCAAAAGCTTTCTGTCAGGTTGTTATGTTGCAACGCTAGATATAGTCAGAGAGGTTCCTGAATTTCAATACAGTTCAATTTTTTTTCAATCAATTTTTGACTGGTTAAAATCAGAGAATATTTGGCAACACTTTACTTGAAGGGGTGTGCATAAAACTGACATGACACCTTCATAACCATGACATGACATCGGTCTTTAATATGAACTGAAGTAGGGTTTATGCATGTTTGACAACTGTCATTAAGTGTCTTTCGCTCAATTATGTCATTTTGAATGCAAATATGACATTGTTTAAGATGACACCTTGACATAAACCATAACATCATAACCTGTCAGTGTCTTTGTCTTGACAACTTGACATAAAATTAAGTTAAACTGTCATGTGGTTGGCTTTGACATTGTCTGTCATGAGGTCATTATAACTGTGTCATGAATATTTTTCGTGACCTCAACTACAGTGGTACATAACGAAAAGTTATAATGGCTTCATGACAGCCAATGTCAAAACCAACCACCTGACAGTTTAATGTAATGTTAACAAATAAAGCTATGTGGTTTCTTAACTATTAATAACATATGTCTTGTCATGATTATGAAGGTGTCATGTTTATGCACACCCCTTCAAGTAAAGTGTTACCAAATATTTTATTTTAGAAATGTTTTAAAATATAATTTCCATCACATCTTAAATTGAGTGGTGGAAATGACATTTTAAAAACACAAGTAAAAATAACTTCCAGAAAAATGAAAGAAATCTTCTGTGATGTATGTCAACGGGTTTGGCTGTACTAAAAGTGACCTACTGTTGAAGAAACACCCATTGGTTGTGGAGGAATTTATATGATGTCATGATGCTAGACCAAATGGCTTTGCTGCCCCTTGGTTTGACCTGAGTTTGAATTAACATTCCTGACTCATACCTCACATTCATAAAACATGTAATTGGATCTGGGCCATGACTGATTTGGACCCATCAGTTTGTCCTTTCCCATCGAGAGGTCAGAACAATTTCGCTGTTCACTCGTATGGGCATATTTATCTGTTTGCGAGGCTGGGAGGCATCGACAGAATGAGACTTCCCTTGCGATCGCTAAATGAGGTATATGGTGGTATTCATTGATGGTGACACCAGGTTTTGCATTTGTTCTCTCTATTTTAATACACACACAATCAAAAGACAGAGCTGAGAAATACCTTTTACGTATGCATATAATGAAAATGTTCATGGTAAACTATTAAATAGGTAATGCATGGTTTCCATGATGTGATTACTGAAATAATACGTTTAACCTCTTCATTTGAAACCCGAATAAGATTCTGGCTTAATGTATGCAAATGTGCTTCACCTCTGCATTTAAATACATTTAATTTTGACCATGATTGACGTAACCGAATTGGCTCGCAGACAGTCTTAATTGGTCTGGCTGAAATAGTCTCGTATTGATCTAGTCCTCATCTTGTTCGTGTTTTTTCTTGTCCTTTGACTGTTCACTATTGTCAGCTACAAACATTTTGAACTGGCCACAGTTAAATTACTTTCGAAAGTAAGCTTATTGAGGGAAACATTTATGTTTCAAAGGCTTTCCATCATATCAGCAATGTTATTATGCTTCATTTACGCCAAATAAACAAAACCATTTCATGTCCACGACATCTATCAAATAGCTGAATTCTGCTGAAATAAGAAAAAAAAAAACCTTGAGACAACAAAGATTAAATGTACAGACTTCAGGGATATTTTTAACAAAAAACCTATCTTTGAACAATTAAAGCATTTACTGCGACTAAAGAAAAGCTGAAGATGAATTTGCTTGGTTTTTGAGTTTGGTTTACAAATACTAAAGACTCTGACATTTCCAACCTCTAATTAAAAGACGTATTGCAGCATTAGTTTTGCCTGACTGCGTTTATTAAAGGATAATTAGCGCGCTTCTTATCTGCACTTTTGCACAATGCCTGTGTGTTTAGTAAGACAAGTTTATTAAGAACACTGGAATTGCAGGTTGTTTCTTGATACGTGCATACATTGCTTACAAATTCACCATGACTCATTTTTTGATATGACAAAAATAAAGTCAAGGACACTTTCAATATCCTAATCCTAAAATGGGAAGCTTAGTGTTATGTCAGCTTGATCAAGGGCTTCCTTAACATACACTATTAGCACAATTTACAAAACTGCATGACATGAGCTGTGGTTTATAGCAGTCATGGAGGTTCACTTAGAACGAAGCACAAATTTATTCACTCCAGAAAACGCGATTATGCGATCGCAGAATACAATGCATAATCAGCCGAAGTCCGCATATTCAGTGCGGCCACATTTTTACAAATACGCCGCAGTTGCCGCATGATTGCCGATTTTCCGTGCCAAATATGCAGGGTTTGCATAATTTCAGAATCCTGGCATTTTCGTTGCAAAAAAGTCACATATGTCTTAGCAGAATGGGTTATCTAAATGGACACAGCATCAGGGAGAGTATCTGACAGGAGACGCTGGATTGCATGGTTGGCTGATGCACTTTAGTATACGATTTTCACTGTTTGCTGTGCCTTAACGAACATACGCAAAAGTGTTGTTTGAGTGCCTTGTTCATTACTTTTTATTTCTTTGAAATAAATGTTTGAAACAACTTGATATAGCTTAACAGTATTTATTGAGAACTGAAATATATGTATATTTGGACAATATAAGTTTTATGGACAACATAAGTAATAATGATAAAATAATAATATTGTTATTAGTGCAAAAGAACAAATATCTTGATGCTGCTTCTTCAAATCTCTTTTTGCATTGCTTTACTTTCTTCCATTTTTCTTCATATTCTAAGATCCGTCTCTGTCCTGCCAAAAATAATAAATGCAGCAAAAATAATAAATGCAGCGAAATTAAAGAGCTACTGGAATGTTTAGTTCGCGTCTCTGTGGGGTTCTAACATAGGGTTCTAAAGGCGTTGCCCCTGGTAACCGATAGCGTCTCCAACCATCATGGCCGAACCGGCTCAGAACCTGCCCAAATCGGCACGTGACTCCTCAATCTCAATTACACGACGGGTTAGCTCACAGCTTAAGTTATTGCAGAGGCCAGACAGACTCACAGAGGCGATTGACATCTCACAAA
Organism: Hybognathus amarus; assembly: GCA_030378365.1. Lineage (NCBI taxonomy): Eukaryota > Metazoa > Chordata > Actinopteri > Cypriniformes > Leuciscidae > Hybognathus > Hybognathus amarus. The sequence goes on along the minus strand of JAQIUQ010007135.1, from coordinate 218,659 downwards.
TTAAACTTCGTATAACTGTCTAATCGTTACTTAATAAACAAAATAAGATAAAAGAAGTAGCATCAAACAGAAATTACCCGCACACATGGGGTGTTAGAGGCGCACATATAATATAACACTGCAGACAGTTCAACAGGAGCGCGCAGCTCTTAAAGGGGCCACACCTTATTTACACTTGTTACAGTCTGAAATAAAACAAGATGAGAGATTAAATATTCCCAGCACATTCTATGATGTATGCATTGCTTATCAAAGGAAGTAAAAAGAAATGACTCTTTACATTAAGGTAGTAGCCTAGTGTTGGGGGAATCACTTTTTTCTTCTTTTCATTAAACCGCAGTTTTTGCAAGTTCCAGCAATTTTTGCAAGTTCTCGCAATTTTTGCAAGTTCTCGCAATTTTGCAAGTTCCCGCAATTTTTGCAAGTTCCTGCAATTTTTGCAAGTTCCTGCAATTTTATCGCATAAAATGCATACATATCCTGCATATTCCATCTGCATTTTTGAAGAAAACATAATCAAGGATTTTTGCCCGCAACAATCACAAAAAAACTCCACGTTTTCTGGAAGGACTAATTTAAGGTGAAATTTGAGCTTGTGGAAAATAATTTGTGCTGCTGGACGTATGGACGCTTTGAACCAAAACAGCACAAGCCACTAAAATGAGGCTGAAATAATAACATATCTGACCCTGCAGCTCTGACTGATTTTCACAACACTTGATTTGACTTTGCTCTTCAAATATTCAGATGTTTTTTCTGCACATTTAAGATCTTATATGAGCATTGAACCTTACAAGTGACTGATTCAGAATGCTCTACATAAGCAGAAAATCGACATGCTACACACACCTTCGGTCAGGGGTAATAGTGGAACTATGTAACACGTGCCCTCAGGAGGAGGACCCAGAAAAATATATTGATAATCCATAACATAATAATCATGAACAAAATTACATAGTTCTAATAACATGCTATCATTAGAAATAACATTTTGCAAGACTGAGAAATGAGAAATGTCCTTTATTTGCCTTGCGGCGTGTGTCCTCCTATGTTAGCAGTCCCCATTTCAAAAGTGAAAGTGGTTTGGTCTGGTTCCCTTTACGAGTTGGTCTCTGACATTGTGTAATATCTTATACTTTGGGAAACTCCTTTATCAAAAATTCCTGAAGCCTGATAGAATCACACTAGTGCACTTGCAATAGTCAATGGTGTCCAAGCGCTTCTGGCGGAGGGCGGGCTAAGCCGCTATACAGCAAGTACTGGGTGTCAATAGGGGTTATGTGCTACTTAGCTTCTGTATTCTGTAATACATATCTCATCACTTCCATATCAGGTGTTTTGTATGTAGCGTACCTTGACAGTGTCAGGGTGACTCACGGATTCCAACACTTGGAAACCGTTCTCACCCATGACTTGTCCGGTAACTCACAAGTAGGCGCCAGAGAGCCAACTTCTAAAATTGCTCCCATTGACACTTTTGTGGCATAGGGCGAAGAGAAGACGATAATATATGAAGAGTTCAGATGCAAAAGCCTTTAAATGCCATTTGAAATTTTCTTCTAAAATGACCATTTTTATCAAGCTTGTATATTTAAGTTCATTAATTTCACTTAAATGACAATTAATAGGTAATCTTCATTGCCATTTAAGTGAAATTACTGAACTTAAATATACAAGCTTGATATAAATGATCATTTTAGAAGAAAATTTCAAATGGCATTTAGAGGCTTTTGCATCTGAACTCTTTCATATGCTATAAGTTTCCCACTGACATGTTGCAAGCTTTATTTAACATCACAACCGACATAAATGAAATAACTTGAGCCAGATACGTAAATTATTGTTTTTTTGGAACACAGGAGCATGGCCTGATTTATTAATAAATTACTTTTGTAGTCATGTTTGCATGTAAACTGCATGTTATTTCAATAAGCTGATGTTTGTGAGTTATCAGCTTACTGTGGTGCATGTAAACTATTTCAATGGTAACTGCAAATCCACCTTTCGCTGGCTGGAGTCAAGTTGTTCCCCTTAATTTAAAGCGATCCATTTGCTTTGTTCTGTAGCTTTCGGCATGTAAAAATATACCTCAGATTTCTTGTCAAATGTAGTTGTACAGTCAATCTCAAAGCTCTTTGCCGCTTTAGATGTGTTTTGTGTGTTTTTCACGGCATTTGTGGTTTTTTTGTCTTTTGGTCACTCAGTGGGCGTGACCATGGTCACTCCAAATGATCGACTCATTGATTTCAATACTGTGTGACATTAGCAGCATGTGCTCTGTGCAGGATCAAATCAATTGATTTCAATAGGGACATTAGCATATTGCTTGGCTAATGATGAAGAATGTATTCTGCATATTATCGACTCACAATTGATATTAGTCTTATAAACATAAAATACAAAGAAAAAAAATATTGGGCAATTTATTTGAACTATACGATCGCGTATTGCATTCACTTGAAGAAAAAAAATCTACTCTGTTTTTCTGAATTAACGAGTTAATTATCTCAGAATTACGAGAATTTTTCATGGAAAAAAGTTTTTGCTCCATTTTTCTGAATTAACGACTTAATTTTTCATGAGAAAAAAAGTTTTTGCTCTGTTTTTTTCTGAATTAACGACTTAATTTTTTATGGAAATTTTAATTCAGAAAAATCAGAGCAAAAAAATAAAAAAATAATAATAAAAAAATTCCATGAAAAATTAACTCAGAAAAACAGAAATTTCTAGAAATTTCTAAAAAAAAAAGAATTTTTTTTTAATTCAGAAAAACTTGTTTCTCGTGAAAAATTAACTCGTTAATTCAGAAAAACAGAGCAGATTTTTTTTCCTATTAAAAATTAACTCGTTAATTCAGAAAAACAGAGCAGATTTTTTTCTCATGAAAAATGAACTCGTTAATTCAGAAAAACAAAGCAAAAACTTTTTTCCATGAAAAATGATCTCGTAATTCTGAGATAATTAAGTCGTTAATTCAGAAAAACAGAGTAGATTTTTTTTCTTCAAGTGAATGCAATACGCTTCCGTAGAACTACACATATCTGGAGGTTTTTTTTTACACAGTGAATGTAAATATAGTTCATAAAGGAATACATTTGTAGTCTAAGACGTTTTTGGTGCTATTCCATATAAATGTCTTACTCATCTTGAGGAGACGAGGAGAGGAGTGGTGCACTGGAACTTCCTCGACACTAAGCTGTCTCACTCAAATCCCCATTTCTATGCTATTGCTTTGTATGACTATTTACACCCAGGACAGCACGGATTAAGAGTGATTCACAGCTCACATCGTGAGAGAATCTGTGTTCTTGCTTCTAGTGGCTATAGATCTCTGGTAGTTTCGCTATGATTGACACTGATTGTTATTGAGCTTGGCCTTTATTCTTATCAACGTGCATCTCCTGATCAATGGAGTTGAACACCACATGAATAAAGGCTGACAGTGGGGAGGCAAGCGCTGCTAACTCGCTACCAATATGTGATAAATGGGGGCAGAGACAACACACACTTGTCAGATTTGACGCTCAATATTCTCAATATTAATAGCCTTGTGCTTTAGCATTTTACAGATGCTGCTGGAGGATAAATAAATAGAAGATTTTAGGCTGTCGATAGGCATGACGAATTGCAGGGCTAGGAACAACAATGGTCAGTCTATGCTTTAATGACAAGATAGAAACCAGCATGTTTAGCAAATAAAACCTTACATTTACATAAATTGTGAGCTTGTAAAGATGGCCCAAAGTGATCTAGCTGGATAATGTGGGGTTCTATTGAAAGTGTGAGATTGATTTGTGATAGTCTTGTGACAATCCTTATATGCTCTAATTTTAAACTATTGCAAATGTAAAATTTTTAACCTTGTAAAACTTAAAAGTAGTGCTGTCAAACGATTAAAATATTTAATTGCGATTAATTGCATTAATGTCATAGTTAACTCTAACAATTAATCGCACATTTTAATCTATTCTAAATGTCTCTTGATTTCTTTTGGTCCCATTATTTTTTCTCATTTGAATGCTCTTATCAACATGTAAAAGTGGATCGGCTTGTATACGGTGTTCAATTTCACACTAACATCTCACTTAGAGCAAATAATCTCTCGCACAATGTAACACTGTCCATCAATAAAAGGGTGAAAGAAATACTAACGAGGTCCTGATATTGACGAGGGGGCAGAGAAGTCGCATCAGGTGGGATTTCAGACTGGACATGCTGCGATGATGATAGCTCAGTTCACAATGACAAAACACACAGATCACTTTGGTCTTGTCAATGAAACCATTTGGCAACTTTTTAAAGTAAAATTTCCATTCAGAATCTTATTGGCATCCATTCGTCGTCTCGCACTCGTCATCCACTCAAAACGTAACGTTAACCAACTATTTGGCCGGCTCGCAGTCCCAAACGAGTGTGTGCGGCGTGCCTGTTGTTTTGTTTCCGGTCTAGCTATATCCGCTTGCGCTTTGGTCGACGAAGCAACAAAACGTTCTTGCGCGGTGCAAGCCATTGAAAAGAATGGGTTTTCATAGCGCAGCATTGAAAAAGCATTTGAAAAAAAAACTACAAAGTTTGCTAGGCCAAAAAGACTGTTAATCGCACAGATAAAAACATTGACCGTTAAAATGGGTTTGCGTTAACGCCGTTAATAACGCGTTTAACTGACAGCCCTACTAAAAACACTTTTTTTCCCCATATACACAAATTGTACGGTAAAATAAATGACCCCCCTTAAAAAAGTCCTTTAATCAGAAGTAAAAGGATGTCAAACTGGAAATCTGACAAGTGGATAGAAATTTAACCGTTCAAATGGTTGCTTTCATAAGAAAAGTGCTACAGCTCTAAATATGTTTTCTCGAGGCTTAGAAAATAATGACTTCAGAAAATTGCAGGACCATTCAAAGGAAATGTGACTAGTAAAATACTATGTGTGGGAGGAATGAAAGGGAAAGTCTATGTGGGGGAGATATATCCTGACACATGCGAATCTAAGCTTTATGATTCTTCTCCTTCAGGGCCTTCCAGATGCAGAGTGACAGCTCTTTTTCAAGCAATACATGACAGATTTTATACCCAGGGTGGTTTGTCCTGTCAGCTTTTTTATTTTTGATCACCAACCGGACATCTTGTAAAACAAAACTCTTTATAAGCGCAACATCATCCCTCACATTCAAGAGAACCAGGCCCACAAGAGGCCGTCCCATCCTCACCTGTGTAATACTGTCCTTCAGGCTGGGAGAGCGCTGTCTACGGGTGGTGGTGGTGGCCATGGTGGTGGTGGTCTCCATTATGGTGGTGGACATGTCTCGCCGCGGCCGGAGGGGTGGCTGATGTGGTCTCTGTGGACAAGACAGAGGGTGCATCCCCAACCAAACGCAAATTTCCTGCCACCTGCACATTCGGATCCCCCTCGGCCGCCAGTTTCAGCACTTGCAGCCCGTTATAGTACAGGCCTGAGATCTGGCCCTGGAACGACTCGGCCCTTATCCTGACCTCCCACTTTTATGGCTGCCTGGCTGTTGAAGATGGTCAACTGCCGACCTGGGATGCATCAGAGAGGAGACGAAGAGAGAGCAAGACAGAGAGAAAAGAGAGAGCAGCAAAAAGACGACCATCAGTACAGGCTGTATTTGGCGTCACATCTAGGATGTGTCTAAATCAGATGATAACACTTTTTAACATTGAACCTGGAGATGGAAATCTCCAATTCTAATGGCTGTCGTTTCTGACCCGGATAGTGCAGGAGACAAAATGTTGTATTAAACATGATGGCAAAGATCACTCCCAGAGCCTGAGGTGGCTCGTCTATGAAAGGAGGAATGGAAGAGCCCTTATCATTATAGAATAATGGCTGTAAATTATCATTTAAGTCTCATTAAACTAGTAAGGCTTGAGCTGTAGATAATGAACTGAATAAGGAGGACCAAATTGGAAAACAATATTTATGAGAATGTAAAGAGTTTTGGATATGTTTTATTCAGAGACGGAGGCCTTGTTGATGCTAATCTGCATGAATAAGTGTCATCTGCCAGCTCAAATGTTAATGTGTCACTGAGGCAAGAGGAGTACCTCCTCCATCCCCACAAATACACATACATAGGGGGCGCAGACACACACACACCCACACCCACACAATGCCTCTGCATTAAGGATTTTGTCCCCAGAATCTCCATTGTCACAAAGTAATTTTCCATAGAAAATACCACTGGTTGCAATCGATAATTTAGTTAAGAAAAATAAATCAATATTATTGAAAACTTCAGTGCTGCAACAGGTAGTCACAGCGCTACAGGTTTGATTCAAGTGGTTTTGTATTAAAATGTCAGTGTTAAGCAATTGGGCCAAACTTTAGATATAATTAAATGCCAACAAAACCTTCAGAATTACGACTTAAAGAGGAAAAAGGATGGTTAACTCAAAGCGCCGTTTCCTTTGGCCACTAAGTGCTGGACTGCCGCCATCCATTTAATCCTGATGAACAGGTACTCTGACACAGCTGATTATGAAGTGGGCAGTTGTTATTCCCTCTGTGAGAGCCACTTAAATGTTTAATGAAGGATTGCCATTTAACACAAGTAGGGTCTCAGTTTTAACAGTTGAAAATAACCAAGTTTGACATGAGCACCGAGATAAAAAGACCATAACCTCTGAAAGGTATGTCGTAATAGAGTGGGAAGAAGCCAGATGGACACTTTCCAGTTGCTCGTGTACTTTTATTGTACAGTGTGACAATTATTCTGATTAATGCGTAACATTAAGGACAGTTGCATACGGTGACATAATACAAAGTACCAATGAGGACAATATAATATAAATGCTCTCTTTATCATCTCTGTGACAGTATTGCATGGGACTTACAGTGGTAATACATCCACAATTCTGTCATCATTTGCTTACCTTCATGTTGTTCCAAACCTGTACAAGTTTCTTTTTAATGTGGAGTATAAAAGAAGATTTTATAAATGTATTTTTATATTAGATCTGTTTTTGAGTATTCAATTAAAGCCAATTAGGACCAAATTGACACTGGACTCCATTGAGTTTCATTTAATTAAAAAAGCTATGAAAAGCTATTTTAAGCTATCCTTGTTCAAAAGAACACTTTTAGGATAGTTTTTATAGTTAAAATAACAAATTGTTTTATTCAGTTCTCGTTCTTTGGAATATAGCGATCTGGGGCGGTATTCACAAAGAATTTTATCTTACCACTAGGAGTGCTCCTAAATCGCACTAAAATATTTTAGCTATAGGAGTTTTCTCTTAAAAGTTTTTCACAATGCCTTTCAGATCTACTCTTAGTAAGGAAAAATGACAACTCCTAAACTAAGAGTGAGTCTTCGTTGCTACGGATGACGTCAATTCTCATGTCACGAGCTTCCTCGCAATGATCACGGTGATTGGTTGTTAGATGACGGGGCCATCATGCGGAACATACCACAGACACAACAAGTCAAGGAATTACGTCTAAATATGTCTGTGTCCTACACACAATAATAATGGCATCGAAATGCATATATAATATCTATGACTTTTCATAGAGAGAAAAGTTGTGAATTAAATTAATTGAAGGTAGCCTATAGGGCCTGCAGTGTTCACATATTGCGTCTTTTGCGCGCTCAAGTTTGTTATTTTAAATGTAGGCGCACGGTATGCGTGCTCGCTTTTCCAAGCACGTCCGTCCAAGCGCAACCGCCCTAGCGCTTTGGAAAAGAACGCGGTGAGCATTGCGTTTTAGGCGTTATATGTGAATGGTGCCTAATATCTTAAAGAAAACCACCACTTGCCTAATAATGAAAAAACAACACTTGCATTAACACTTGCTTGGTTAATTGACATCCTATTAGCCTAAATAGACTACTTAGAGCAAGGAAATGTTGCTCCTATTGAAGTAATGTAATAGTTGAATGACGGTGCATGAACTCGCCAAAATGGAAAAGAAAGCCCAACTGGACGCAGGATCGGTTGAAAAATTTGCTGAAAAACAAAAACAAAAAAACAACATAATAAAAGGGAAATTCGGCACTGGGATGTCAAGCAAAACTAAGTGTGAGACATGGGAGAGGATATGTTTGCAGACGAATGCTGCATTCTCGTTCGTTCGCGGACCCTGGACGACTGCGAGAGGCGATGGTATGCGCTGACAATCCTTTGTGAATAGGTTTTAGTGAGTTAGGAGTCCTTTCTCGACTTCTAGGATAGGCAGATAGTTCGGCCAAAAATGATATTTAAGCCATGCATTACTCACCCTTAAGCTGTCGAGATGCATATGTCAATCTTGTTTTAGAATCTGAACACATTTTCAGTTATTTTTAGAAAATGTCTTAGACCCTTCAGTAAATATAATGTGAAGAAATGGGGTCCAGTTCCTTCAAGTCCCAAATATGTGCATAAATCCTTCACAAAAGTAATCCATCCGGCTCCAGTGGGACAAATGAAGGCCTTCTGATGGTAATCGTGCGGCATTGCCGTTAAAAATATACATATTTAAAACTTTATAAATGAAAATATCTGACTTCCGCAGACGATCACCGTACGTTCACGGGTGATGGAAGTCGGCGTAGGTCAGCGTGAGGAACCGCCGTGACGTCGCGACGTTTCCTCATGCTACGTCCTACCCTCTGTGACACTGACTTCCATCACCCATGAACGTACGTACGCGTCAGGAACCGTCGCAACGATCGTTTCCGGGAAGTCAGATATTTTCATTTATAAAGTTTTAAATATGTATATTTTTACAACAATACCACACGGATTACCCTCAGAAGGCCTTCATTTATCACCCTGGAGCTGAATGGATGACTTTTGTGAAGGATTTATGCACATTTTTGGGACTTGAAGGAGCTGGACCCCATATTTCACATTATATCCACTGAAGGGTCTAAGGCATTTTCTAAAATAACTGAAAATGTGTTTGTCTGAAACAAGATTGACATATGCATCTCGAATGCCTTGAGGGTGAGTAATGCATGGTTTAAATATCATTTTTGGCCGAACTATCCGTTTAAGCAGTCCCAGACTTAGGTGCTACTTTTAGTGCTAAAATGCCTCGTGAATTACTCTTAGTGAAAAAAAATTAGAGTCCTAAAGTTAGGAGTAACACGGCCATTATTTTTAGGAGTTGCTCCTAAATTCACCAGTTAGGATCTACTTTTAGCCTTAAAATTCTTTGTGAATACGGCCGCTGGACATCATCTAAAATTTCCCCTTTTGTGTCCTGCGTATGTTTGGAACGACATGAGAGATTTGAGTTACAATGACAGAATATTAATATATAGGTGCACTGTCCTTTCATTGCTATTTAAAATGTGCAATTAGATTTCATTTCTCGGATGTCTGAAAAAAAGGCAAAAAAGGTTTTCCTGTGATTAGCTCAAGGTTGGACAGATCTTTTCTTTGCAGCTAAATGTACGAGACCCAGTGACAGAGGTTAGAACATTTAATGGAGGAGAATGAGGAGACCAAAGAGCCTTTGAGACACAAAGCAGGAGGCAGACACAAACATTTCTCACACAAAACCCAGTCACTCAATAAATCGTACCAGCCACACAGGAAAATTTGTGTCATTATCATTACTTATAGATTAGAACTGATAAACAATTGCACATGTTAAAGGGACATTGTAAATCACATATGAATGTGCAAAGGCTGACAGCAATTTTCCTCTCATTTGGGAACGAAAATGTTTTTCGTTAATATTTAGACTGTTTAACCCTCTGAGTTAGTTGCGATTTAGGGGGATTTAAGATGGAATTAGCTTTAGTTTAGTGCCCTATTTATATCGAGCGGTGGAAATCAAATCATACTAGGAGGAAATACTCATCGCAAATATACATATATATATATATATATATATATATATATATATATATATATATATAGACAAAATATGTTAGTTAGATGCAAAAGGCAGAGCTAAACATCTGAAAATGACTTTTAGACAAATGTAGAAATGAACTTTGGATCACGTTATACTCTGCATGTTATTGAGTTCAATCAACAAAGGTATGCAGACCTAGAAAGGTCAGATTTCCATTAAAACACTGTGCAAGTGTATTTGTTTTACACTTAACATTTAGATGTGATGTTAGCTCAGCACATGAACAGAAAAAGAAGTTTGCATATAGATGAAAAAGGCACGACCAACCAAAAAGTCTGATTACATCCAGTAGAGCATTACTGCCCAATATATTTTGATAATGTGCTGACGCAGGTGTCTGAGATCGTTTCTGTTCTTTAATAACTGAGAAGGTTTCTTGGGGAAAACCAAATACCATGCAGGATTCATCCGTTTTCAGATGTCTCACGGGACCAAAGATTACTACACGGTTAAGTTTTAGACTATTAAGCGAAAAGTCTGTTTTGTTTTCATTAGACTCAAAGGGTTAAAGGGGATTTTGAAACTTTATTCTGATGACAAAAAAGCAATAGTCCCTTTAACTGCTTGGGGTTGGAAAAGATAATTATATTTTTCTTTAGTAAGAGTTAGTGTTGCTTTTTTAGCTTTTTTTAAAATCATCTTACTTCAAAATTAGCGAAGTCAGAGGGGATCACAGAAGGAAAACATAAGACAGCAAGAAAAATAAACTATTTACAGACAGTTATGGTGCGTTGTTAAAGGGTTAGTCAGGGGTTATGTTTAAGATTAAACCTTTATCTCTGAAGTGGTGCAGTTCTAACTTAAGAATATGATATGAAAAGCACAAGCCACATGGAAAAGACCAACTGGATTTAGCTTGTATGTGGGCAGCCACAATTCCCAGCTTGTTTTGGCCCACTGTACGCCAATGGAAAAGGTTGGATTTTTGTGGAAGTTTATAATTCGAAATGGCTCGCAGCTTTGCGGTTTTAAGGGAACTGCACCTCTTACAGAGCCTTAATAAGTCATTAAGTCATTGTTTAATTAATCCATTTTTATTACCTTTGTCGAGTAGCCACTCGTCAACTACCCGAACCAAGTCTGTATGGAATTCTTTGCCTGGCTATTGCAAGCCGTTCATTATCAATGTTCCCTTCAAAGAATTTAGAGAGACAGATAAGAGGTTAATATCTGGAAGTTCAAGCGTCACATGGTTAAAAACATGGCAACAAGACTATCAAGTTTAGCAAGTTAGGAAGTCTAAACGAGCTTTATGCTGGTAGTTATGTTGTTTTAAGGTGGATTGCACTTAGTTATTAGACAGTTTAGAAGCTTGAGACTAATTAGAGCATGTTTAAATCTGTTTAGAAAGCTTTGAGGACATATTTAGTGATCGTTTATCTTCTAGTTTTGGTCTGTTAATTGTGATGTCATCTCAGCGAATAATACTTGAGGAAAATTTCATACAGTCAAAAGGACAACAAAGATCTCAGTGATAACATGTCACATATGTTATAATGTGCAGCTCTACAATGGTAGTGTTAAAACTGCTCTGGAAGACATTTTCTGGTCTCTACAAGAAATCAGAGTACGAACAATGCAATCAGTTCTGCATCTAGTATCAACATCTCGAGGTACCTGCATAAATTAGCACACGTGTAATTATAAAAAGACACAAAAGCTGTAATTGACTCGGTGTCATGGCAGCCAGATAAGAGACCGTTCCCTTTTTCTGACAGATCTCTTCATCAGAGCTAAAATGAGCTTGCGAGTCCTGTTACTCACTCAAAAGAACAATCTCTTAATTTCACTGCTCTCCACCATTGTCCTGTTAAAATCCACATGTTCTCCTAATACCTCTTATTACAATGGCTTGGGCAATATTTTTTGCCACGCAATGACGTTTATGCCTTCTTAATATCACTATACAACTTTGCAGCAGCTATGACATTTTCAGAACCTTTCCTTTATCAAATTTAGTAAATGGGTCAATGACATACAAAAGTGTTCATGATAAAGAAAAATGTAAAATCTTTTAAACATCTGCTTTAAAGCATGTGCCAACTTCTAAGAAAAGAACTCTTTGAATTCATGTTGTTCTTCTATCTCACCTAAAGAATTTTTAGGAACACCTGTTCAATTTCTCATTAATGCAATTATCTAATCAACCAATCACATGGCAGTTGAATGCATTTAGGGTGTGGTCCTGGTCAAGACAATCTCCTGAACTCCAAACTGAATGTCAGAATGAGAAAGAAAGGTGACTGAAGCTATTTTGAGCGTGGCATGGTTGTTGGTGCCAGACGGGCTGGTCTGAGTATTTCACAATCTGCTCAGTTACTGGGATTTTCATGCACAACCATTTCTATGGTTTACAAAGAATGGTGTGAAAGGAAAAAACATCCAGACTTGGACAGTTGAAGACTAGAAAAATGTTGCCTGGTCTGATGAGTCTCGATTTCTGTTGAGACATGCAGATGGTAGAGTCAGAATTTGGAGTAAACAGAAAGAGAACATGGATCCACCATGCCTTGTTACCACTGTGCAGGCTGCTGGTGGTGGTGTAATGGTGTGGGGGATGTTTTCTTGGCACACTTTCGGTCCCTAATGCCAATTGGGCATCGTTTAAATGCCACGGCCTCACTGAGCATTGTTTCTGTCATGACATGACATTCAACATGTCCATCCCTTTATGGCCACCATGTACCCATCCTCTGATGACTACGTCCAGCAGGATAATACACCATGTCACAAAGCTCTGAATCATTTCAAATTGGTTTCTTGAACCTGACAATGAGTTCACTTTACTAAAATGGCCCCCACAGTCACCATATCTCAACCCAATAGAGCATCTTTGGGATGTGGTGGATTGGGAGCTTTGTGCCCTGGATGTGCATCCCACAAATCTCCATCAATTGCAAGATGCTATCTTATCAATATGGGCCAATATTTCTAAAGAATGCTTTCAGCACATTGTTGAATCAATGCCACGTAGAATTAAGGCAGTTCTGAAGGTGAAAAGGGGTCAAACAGTATTAGTATGGTGTTCATAATAATCCTTTAGGTGATTATATATATATATATATATATATATATATATATATATAGTAAAAAGAATTTCTAAGAAATAATAATAAATCAAAATAACAGATTTCTTTCTTTTTACTTTACCCCACCCCTCAGAAATGTAAAAATGTATTGTAATTACAAAAAAGTTACTCATCCTAAAAGAGGTAAATTTTATAGACAACAAAAAACGACTAGTAGCACCATAGACCCACATACAAAGAAAGTGCAGAAATTCAGACACAGTCATTAATAAGTCATTTTGCAGCTAAAACTATTCTTTCTTGAGGAAAGATGTTGGTGTGCCATGTGTTAACAGAATTCTTTTGACATACCACATACTGTGTCATGTTCCCTCTGTGACAGTCGTGTGAGATACAAGCCTTTCCGTTCGTCCTACCCACCCTGCAACCTGAATGAGGGCCAAACCACCCACTCCTATAAGCCTGTTAAAAGAGCTCATGTGTGGCAAATTCTGCGCTGAACCTTCAAAGAAAACTTGAAATAGGTCTCATCCGTGAGTAAGCGACAAAAAAAGCAAAAACAAACCAATCTAGTCTGATGCATTGCTATTCACTGATTTTCACAAGATTCTTACTTATAAGGCAATGCAATGGTGTGCTGAGCAAAATACAGAGCCGAGCGGTCAGTTGTGCCTGTGTCCGCAGGGAACGGCAAATCTGCCACCGGGGAACATATTCGGTTATCTAATCCTCCGATTTAATTAACCGAATTAATCGAGCCCGCTAATCTAAGCGATACACAGCCAGCTTCGTTTACACACGTGAGCTTTGCGAGTGTTGGATGACACGCAAGACCAATATCATCGTTTTTCAAATCCCCAGGTTGACAGGTGCCACATAAAAGCTGTGCCATTCCATTTAAATGCGCATAACTCAGTTTTAAAGGAAGCATGACATGACTGTGACGACTTTGAAGCTGGGCTTTATCCCTGCGCTTTGGAAAGGCCGCCCCATCTGACTCTCACCACCTGAGGGGGCTTAGGGGGAGACTTGGCGGATGGGAAGCCTGTGTCGCAGCAGTAGAAAACCAATTTTTTCCTTTCAGAAATCAGACGAAATCTCAAGCCCGAGCCGCAGGGCGCAGCGCCATTCAACTTCTGGCAATTTCGAAACAAGACCCCACATGCAGGGGTAGAAGGAGCATAGCAGGTGAGCCGAGGCGCCGCTTTATTTGGCTTGAGCTGTATTTTTGCAAAGGACTTCTTGACTCTGCACTAACCTGGCGTGAAGCAGCACATCTGAGAAACCGATTGAAAAACGAGGACGGGAAAGACGGGATTGCTATTAGAGATGGAGAAAATGTCTTCCTGAACAGCATCTATGAGAGGAAGGCAGCTCCCTGAGCACACAGTGGGGAGAGAGAGAGTTTGCTCAAGTTTAATTGGAAAGCACACAAGGCCAGGGGACCGCAGAGCGAGATGTTTGTATAGGACGGGGAAGGTTCACGGGAACGGCTACTGTGGGGTTGAGATCATCAATCAAGGCTTGTTATAAAAGTTTAAGGCTGTGCAAAATCAGTTTACGGCGCAGGCTATACCACAACTTGGGATATTCGGGGTACAAAAAAGCAACCAACGAGAGGCGTTTTGGCTAACGCTGAAAAATGAAAGCGCGCTTTGTGGTTCAAAGTTCGCATGCAGTTCAGGGATGGTACAAAGACACCTTCATCAGGCCGCCTGAGAGAAAAGCTGGCTGAAGTTGAGAACTGTAAAGGATCCAAATCCATCTCGGGCTGAATGTATTAGGCAAGGCAGCTTGGGGGGAAATGTGTCAATTTGCATTTGTTATTAGATTGTGCATGCGGTGGTTATCTAGGCGCTGCATGTGGTGACTCATAAACTCTTGGAAGAGTTTGAGGGTAAAAATGGCGCACTTCAAACCTAAATAATTTGCATTTGAAATTATAAATCAATTTGTACCCCTCAATAAGGCATGCCTCCAACATGGATGTGTGCTCCAGGCCAAGTGCTTCAAATGACGTCGCACTGATTTGCGAGTGGAAATATCCAGTGTCTCTCTCTGACCCCATGTGTAGAGCCCAGGGGAAGCTGCTCCCAGTATTTCTACCAACCACACGTGTAATGGGATCTCCCCTCCCTCCCAGATGGCTATCCCCATCCTCTGCTGGGACTTACCTGATGGGAAGCGCTCAATGACGGGCTGGTTATCCACTTGGAGGGTGGCGTTGCCACCGCTACGTGTAAAGCGAACCACGTGGTACTTGCCATCGTTCACGGTAACCGCAGGCTCATCTATGGTGATGTCATCTGTGCCCACATTGAAGATCACGTCGACCTTCCCTTGTTCCTGTGTAAGAATGGACAATTTATTTATAGGTGGACATTGAGGCTGAGTCATGATGGTTGACTAGTCGATAAGTGAGGTGACTAGTTTATTTCATTTTTGTCCAAATTAACTCAATTAAAAGACACTTTTTCACTATCACCAATTTCATCCTTTTAATAATAATGTCCAATAGCGTGAACACATACATCACAGGAGTATTCTTTTTTTAATTGACATTGTAGTGGAAACAATAAAATATTGTACCATAAATGCACACAATTATATATTTTTTGACGTAAGTGAACAAAATTACAACTTGTTAGGAAATGAAAAAATAAAAATAAAATAAAAAAAATCAGTCCCATAAGTTCAAGAAACCACCATATACATGTCTTTTTTAATTTATATATATATATATATATATATATATATATTAGGGCTGTGCAAAAATTAATTGCAATTAATTCGCATCCAAAATAAAAGTCTGTGTTTACATGATATATTTGTGTGTGCTGTATATAATTATTTTGTATATATAAATACACACACATGCATGTATGTATTTAAGAAAATGTGTTATTCATATATAAAATATTTATATTTATATAATATATTATGTATTTATATTTATATAATATATTATGTATTTATATATATATATATATATATATATATATATATATATATATATATATATATATATATATATATACATATATATATAAACAGAATTTAAGCGCAAATAATTCTTAAATATATACTTGCATGCATAGGTATTTATATATACAAAATAATTATATACAGCTAACACAAATATATTATGTAAACACAGACTTTTATTTTGGATGCGATTAATTGCAATTAATTATTGCACAGCCCTAATATATATATACATTAGAGAGCATTAATTAGTGTGCTGACAGTTAGACATTTTGCAGAGTATGATTAGGTTCAGGTGAACCTGAAACAAGGAATCCCTGCAATTAAACAGCTTTCTTTAAGATTCGTTGACTAGTTGTTTAGGCAACCACCAACAATTCGATTTTGAAAATATATAGTTTTGTATGTTTATTATTATTATTTTTTTATTATTAGTTTATTTCGGTCCTCATTCATAGTTTTCATAGTTTCATTCATAGTTATGTGGATTTAACATGCACCATCACAAGACCTAGAAATGGATGTGACAATAAAATGAACTGAATGATGGCGAGAACGATGGGAAATATCTTGCGAGCAAAGAGAAACATCTGGTCATGGTACAGTGGCTCACCCTTGGGTGAGAAGCTCAGCAATGTCCTTTGTAATGCAGGAGGGGAAATGGTGTGTGTGGCTCCGTTTTGCATTCATCACAGCTCTTTCTCACAAAGGCAAGCGCACACACACACACCGACTCGCCAGCTACTGACATCCTGACATGTATAACTACTGACAGTTTCCTGCTGTTTTTATTTTAACAGTGATTCATTCCCCCCAAGAACACTTTCACCTGCCACTAGCCAACTCTGGGGGCGCACATGAGCGCTCAACACCTCAGAAATGCTACCTTGTTCCTTATAGTCACATTTTTAGCATGTACCATGCTACGACACCACAGCTTTAGCATGGTCCACAGCTTTAGCATGGCCCACTATCAGTCTCTGGAAACAGCCAAGCATCGATAAAAAGTGTTTGTTCTCTGACAAAGCCACAGATTGATAAAACTTCCACACACGTTTAGAGTTTGGATATATTCCTTCCTTTCTCTGACCTCAACTGACAGGTTCTCATTGAGATGCTGATGTCTGACAAATATCAAACAGAGCATGAGGTGAATGCAGAGTGTGTTCTGGAGTCTAAAGGGCGGAGATAAAAAACTAGCGAGTGTGTGCTAATGCTAGTCTGATATTGACATCGCCTCACCATACCAATGAGGGCTAATCTACTGAATGAATACACAAGAGGATTATAGCCAAATGTTAAACTGTGCTTTCATACAAAAGTCAAGCTAAAACAACAACAACAAAACAAAGAGGAGAATGTGAAAGTGTTGTTTTCATAGAAAGAAAAAGAATCGAATGAATTTTCATGCTGGATGCTGATTCTTTAGATGCTGATTGAAATGCACAACAGTATCCAATTCTGCTGTGGGTACTTCACCAGCTACAAAGAGTAACTGAAATTCCTCCAAAAGGACTAATTCAATTTGAACGTCACCTCAGTTCAAACGCACTTTGACGTTATAGACTCACTGTACCATCACAATCCATTTTGTTTAAGTAAATCCAGGTAGAAGAATGACAGGAAGGTAGAAAAATTTTTAACAGAGGTTTTAATGCTTCAGTTGTTCGGATGGAACCATGTTATGAAACACTTAATCTGTCTCCTCACTCAGAGGAATCACATGACAGAGGAAGCCAATTGACAGGCAATTATGAATTTTACATTTGGACAAACTGGATCTCTTTGCAAAAATATAAGAACACAGTTCAGAGACATTAAGGGCCAGATTTACTAACAGCACGCATCAACGCAAGCCCTTTTTTGTGTTAAAAACTACTGTTAGGATTTACTAACAACGCGCACTGTTAGCACTGAAAGGGGTGGATGGTTATTTTTCGAGCCCTAGCCCTATAGCATATGTATTTGTAAGAGTTTCAAAAGGAGTTTTCAGATGCAAAAGTGATGGGAGGAGAGTATTTAAATGAATAATGCAAGGTGATTCACAGTTTGCACTTGTCAATTTACTGATATATGCGCTATTATTACCGCCCAAAGAAAAGCATGTCTTAAACTAAATGCTAATTTGCGCCGCTCCTGGTAAGATTGCGTTGGTCATTGTGAAAATGGTCCGGCTGCATCTGTGTTCTTTCATTTGCGTGTCATTAGGTCAGCGTTTTTTAGCGGTCTCGCACTAATTTGCCCTGTTTAGTAAATCTGTCCTTAAAGGAGTAGTTTTAAAAAAAGTAAAAAAAAAAAAACTTTTGCTGATAATTTACTCACCCCCATGTCATCCAATATGTCCATGTCATTCTTTCTTCAGTCGAAAAGAAATTTTTGATGAAAACATTCCAGGATTTTTCTCCATATAATGGACTTCAATGGGAACCAAACGGTTCAAGGTCCAAAAGACAGTTTCAGTGCAAACTACAAACTGTTCGAAGGGCTTTAAACACTCATTTTAAAAAAAGAACAAAGTTTAAGTTTTATAAGCTCAAATGGTTGCCTTGCTCTGTTCTGTGATGGCGTTTGTGTCTCTCCTGTTCGAACTTGTTTATCAAAATGACGTATCTTTATTCTGTGTCATTTCATTCAACGAAATGAACTGAATCGAGTTAACTCGGGAAAAGATTTGTTCATTTTGATGAAATCATCTGGAATTATTCATCATCTGGAATCATTTAAAGTCCTTTGAACAGTTTGCAGTGAAACTGTCTTTTGGACCTTGAACCGTTTGGTACCCAATGAAGTCCATTATATGGAGAAAAATCCTGGAATGTTTTCATCAAAAGCCTTAATTTCTTTTCGACTGAAGAAGAAATGACATGGACATCTTGGATGACATGGGGTGAGAAATTATCAGCAAAAGTGATAATTTTTTAAAAGTGAACTACTCCTTTAAGCATTAAAGTTTTAAAGTGTCCTCTAAAGAACTTTAAGCCCAAAATCCTCTGTCCTCAGCAGGAATTAAAGACAGAAGGAGTGAGTGTTATTCGTTAAATTCAGCTGCAATGCAGATATTAAAGGACATAGTGAAGAGATTAATAACAGATCCTTTGTTCTAAACTGCACAACCTGTGGCCCCAAGTAAGGGGTCAATTGGTGCCCTAAGTGCACAATGACCTCCTAATCTCATGACCATAACATACGGCCAGCAACAGGCTAATGCAAGCTATCATTCATAGAGAGAAAGAGAAATGACAGTGATTTATGATCCAGAGCCTCTGTGTTTGATGCAATACTGATGATGCATATGAGTGAAGGGCATTGTGGGTGACTAATCTCTCCAGAGGCCGCTGCTACTGAGGCAGGACAGAATCACCTGTCAACAGGCTGTCATTGCTGGCTAAAGTGCAAAACACCTGGCTGTAATGCCCAGATGTCAAACATCTGAAAAAACTAAATAAAACAAAACTGACAGAGGGATATTTTTATAAAGGGCAGAAGATAATGTGAATAAAATGCCCAGATAAACAAGGGCGGAGAAGGATACATGCCCTAGGGTGAATTTATAAACAGTTGTGCCACAAAAATCTGCATCTCAATCACAAGCCTAATCTACTTTACCCAGATACAGTACAACCTGCACTGATTTAGTGATGCAGAAGTGTGCTGCATTCTACACAATCTAACACAATTAAAACAAGGGGGTGATTTCAATGTGGGAGTTTTACACTAGTAGTAGAGAAAGACACTGTAGCTTTTCATAAAATATATATTTCTAGAAAGGACAAAGGTATCATCATATCCAAGGGGCCATGGCATCAAAAGGGTTGAAACTCCCTCCCAAATGAAAGTAAACTGCAGTAAACATAACAGCATTACAGTTTAGGTCATAAACAGAGCACATGTAACCTCCCACACACACTGCAACAGTCAAACTGTTGAGCTACACACTGATTTGCCCTTGCACTGTAATAAAGCTCCTTCTCTCTCTCTCTCTCTCTCTCTCCTCTCATATGGGCTCTCAAGCACATCAGCCCACTGCTCCTATCTGACCCAGGTCTGACCACACACACACACTGAGCTGCCACATCCGCTGCAGCTTCTGTTTGAGCTCGGAGAGTGTGGAGTGTCTAGGAAGGAGGTGGAGCATTATGATAGAAGCTGATGAGGGCAGAAGTTGAAGGAGAGGACAAAATCACCCCCCTCCACTCATTCACTGGACCCATGCCCTGTGGGTAACCCCATTGCTGCTTTAAAATGGATGAATGTCCTCCACACAAGGTGAGAGAGCGAATGGACGCCAGTGGCGATTCTAGGAATGTTTTAAAAGAGGGGAGACTCAGAGGGGCTCAAATGTGTAAGAAAAGATCAAAAATAATAATTGGTGTCAATGTGATTCTATGTTCTTGAAATGTGGATTCAAAGTGTCATATTTGCGTTCTTTTAAAGCAACATGAGAGGAAAACTTTTTAATTTACCATATACATACAGCATAGAATATTTTAACTTGCTACATAAAGTAAGTGTAATTAACCTAAAATGGATCAGCTAGATAAAAGCACAGTAGTGTACTGCATAAGGAATCGGGAAGATGTCCTCCTTGTAATATGCTGTATTAGAGATGCATCATCTAACATTTTAACAAAAATAAATGGAAACATGAACTAACTGAATTGTTATAGCACAAAATAATAATTGTAATAATGATAAAACATAAAAGGAGGCCATATTGTTTCCAACCACTGGGGTTAAATGTCCAAGATCAACTAGGCCAATGTTATACATTTTGAGTAGTTTACAATCACTTACAATATCCAAATGAAGAGTTCAGATGCAAAAGCCTCTAAATGCCATTTTATCAAGCTTGTATATTTAAGTTCCGTATTTTCACTTAAATGACAATTAATAGGTAATCTTCATTGCCATTTGAAGTGAAATTACTTAACTTAAATATACAAGCCTGATAAAAATGATCATTTTAGACGAAAATTTCAAATGGCACTTAGAGAGCTTTTGCATCTGAACTCTTCAAATGTTTCCAACTATTTGCAAATCATGAGAAAATTGCGGCCTATTGTAAAAAGAAAATGGGGCATTTGAGCAAGGGTGAGGAGTCGCCAGTCAATGGCGTCTATCTGCGTTACCCTCGGTTTCCACCAGGTTTGACCTCGTACTGCAATAGTAACCATGGCGACAGACATTGACAACTGGGATTATGGCAGTTATGCCCGTTCATACCTAGAAGGATGCTCATGCTGTTTTTGTTTTGTTCATACATTATGGTCCATGGCAAGCAGACTTTGAGACAAAAACAGGACTAAAACAAAGATCAACATCTATCAAGATGCCGAGAGCTCCACATCTGCGACTAACTTCGACTTGACAGAGACGCTAATGTTGCATGTTACTTTATTAGCAAATGTACACAAAACTAATCAATGTTATGTAGTTCAAAATGATGAAAAGATAGAATACAATCTGTATGTTATTCTCTAATGTTGATCTAGCTTCTCATCTAGCCAACACACAACCTAACTAACAACATTCCACCCACAAATGCCGTTTAGTGTGCTAGTGTAACTAGTGAAGTGCGCTGCGTTACCTCAAGTTTAATTCCTCTATTAAACTCACCTGTGTGAGTATTAATCCAGCACTTGCGTCTAGTTCAGTAGAATGAAATGTCCATATTCCTTTATATCCGCGGACTCGTGTTGTGTGTGGCGCTGGTATACGTCTAGCAATTCGCGCCCTGCTTCATACTACAGTCATGTTAAAAACATAAATGTATTCACTCATCCATAAAAGATCCATCAGCTTGACGAAAAGATCCATAATACGTAGGGGTGTAACAATATATCGTGCCACAATATATCGCAATACAAAAATGCAACAATACATATCGTGGATCGTGACAATATGTATCGTGGATAGTTCCCTAAAATAACAAATTACTGTGTGAGAAAAAATTCTCACAAAGGTTTTAGTGTCATTACTACATTAAACTACTATATATAATTAATTATTAGTTAATTATAATGCATAATTATGCAATGGGGGAATATTTGTGGGTGCTGATAATCCCAAATAACTTATGTAACTTGACCAGTAAAAAGTGTCTGACATTATTTTAAATATATCTAAGTTACATATATCTTACATATAGTTACATATATTACATACAGTGCAAGAATATTAATCTAAAATAATTCTGTAATTTCAGAATCATGAATATTGTATGTATATGTCACCATTGTCCTTGGGTTACAAGCACCAAGTCCAAAAATATTCATTTAAACCCACAATGTAATATCAAAGTTAGCATTTTAATCAACAGGAATTTTTTTGTTAACCTTTTACCATGTCTTGTAGTATCGCAATAATATCGTATCGTGAGTTCAGTATCGTGATATGTATCGAATCGTGACATGAGGGTATCGTTACACCCCTAATAATACGTCATAAATACGCCTTTGTTATTGTAACAGGTTAGCAACTCCTGGAGGCGAAAAATCCTGCATATTGTACCTTTAATAAAAATACAGCTGTTCATTGTTTGTTCATGTTAGTTCACACTGCATTAACTAATGTTAACAAGATTTAACATAGAAGTATTAGTAAAGTGCAGTTCATTATTAGTTCATGCTAACGAATGTAGTTTACTAATGAACCTTAAAGTCTTACCGTATTTTTCATTGTTATTTCATGTTATCTAGTGTAGTTTACTTCTGTTAACAAATGGAACCTCATTGTATTGGTCACATCACTTGCCACTAGTACTTGGTATAAGGGTTATGTCAGACAGAGCAATTTTGTTCTCTTCCTGAATGTTTGTCTTTCAACGACCTATTGAGCGTCCTGCCATTGAGAGTCAGCTGAATAAGAGATTGTAAGTGAAAGCTCCTGGTTTTGAAAAGCTTTGCTAGATCTCACCAGAAGTCATGTTTCTCCCACTATCCCATGTTGGCACAAATCTGAGATGGGAAACAGACAGTGCAGAGCTTTGCAGTGTTGCTTAGATGTTTTTTTGTTTTTTGTTTATGTGTGTGTCTATAAGAACTGAAGAACTCCCAAGAACTGGGAGAAATAACACTGCTCAATATCGCATCTGTAGAAAGGGAAACCTGCCTTTATTTAAAGAGCCAATTGCTTTTTTGTATCGAGGCATTATCTGTTCATTTTTTAAACTAGAAAGAATTTGCATTAGCTTGACCAGCCTAAAATACATGTTGTACCATGATTTGAGCTGAAGAAATTAAACCTATGATAATCAATGCTTTCAAAATGTAATGCTGAATAGAAACATACGATTGAAATGAAATGTCTTGACACAGTTTTTGGAGATTTCAGATTTTTTCCCATTAAGGGACTATGAGCTAAATGTCTAATCTAAAATAGCTGAGCGAACTGATCTGCCTTAAAGGGGCGTGTAATGAAGTTCTGATGGTGTTAAGTTTGAATATCTTAAATAGGTTAGATATAAAATCTGAATCCATTTGGTTTCTTTTAACTACCCTATGTGTGGGGAAAAACAGGCATCAGTTCTTGGATTAAAAATATGATGACTACACACAATTTCTAATCAAGCAATCAAGATGTGAAATCAACCAACATGCCTCAAGAAAATACACACTTAGCCTGTATGCTTCAAAGCACTACATAATGGAGATGCCATTGTTTTCAAAACCACTGTTTAAGGATCGCCTCCTGCTCAGAGACTGCAAGAGGTTAACAGTCATGGAACAAAATGATGGCTGCTTCAAAACCACCCAGAGGAAAAATAACCAGCCGGGAAAGATTCATTACCTGTCAGCATTTACCTTCCCAGAGAGCTATGACCACTATTCAACACTGCATCTTGAGACAAAAGCTAAAAAATCATACTAAAAAGACAACTGGCAGCCCGCAGCGATCCAACTCCAACATCTCTACTCCAAATTGAGGCAGACAACCTTGTTTTCGGGGCGACGTGTTTACGTTCTCTCCCTCTAAAATGGAATAGCCCTCTTTTCATTTGCATGAGTGCTTTGAAAACGCCTGCCCTACTTTCCGGAGGAGCAAAGGCAAGGTAAAGCGGAGGAGACAATGACTATTAAGGAGGCTAATTTTGAATAAGAGAGCCTGTAAACCCTTGAGGTAAATTTAACCACAGGCTTTTGTTCTGCCAGTTCAGAGTCTATCTGATAAGAGACAGGCTGCTCTGCATATTACCGATAACACTAATTAAAGGTAAACATGTCTTCCCGATCAGTCTGTGGAGGGTGGGCAGGGAGCGTCGAGCGAGGGCCAGCGATTGTGACCTTTGGCTGTGCTGCTCTAACGCATGGGCTCACCTGTCTGTTTACACACACACACTGCGGGCTAATGGGAGTCACTGAACATGACCTTCACAGTCAATCGGAGTGCAGAGATAGGCTTAAAGAGACAAGTGCCATTGTTCTCTCAGGGGATTTGATTTTTCAGCACTGGGTAATTTGACAAAATGAAATGAGCTCAGAATCCCTCTACATATCAAATAATTATTCTTAAAGTGACAGTAGCCTAAACCTGCTGCTGTCTGAGTCCTTAATGTTAATTCAAACAACAAAAAACAAAAATAAATTCCTGCTCTTGACACAACAAATTCTCATCCCAAGACGTCATCTAACTGACGCTTTTGACCATACGTCAACATCCGATGCTTTAGGGCACCCTTTAACGTCAGTTAGATGATGCTATCCTAGGGCGTCATCAAATTGATGCTTTACCTTTAGCGTCAGTTAGATGACGCAGGTAGGTTTAGGTCTGGGTTAGGGTAATATAGTGTCATCTAACTGATGTTAAATGGTGCCCTAAAGCGTCGGATGTAGACGTATGGTGAAAAGCGTTGGTAACGCTTCCTTTTACAGCCCAGTTACCAAAGTAAATACTATGTACTTATTTTAGTAACTACAATTACAGGGTAATAACTAGTACTAACCCTAAACCTACCCCTAAACCTACCCCTGGTCCATGTACTTACCTTATATTAGCCAGTGCTTTCTAGGTAAGTACACTGTAAGTACACTATAAGTGCTGTACTGTAAAAGGAAGCGTTACCAAAGCGTCAGTTAAGCCCCGTTCACACTACACGTGACCAAGCGACGCAATACCATTCATTATCAATGGTGAGCGGGCGACTTCCGGCGACAGCGACCGTTGGCGACCAGTGGGGCGTGTCCAGTGACGTGACAAAGTTGAGAAAAGTTTAACTTTATGCAAATGAAGTGTAACCCCTTACACCCGGGTCCAACTCGACCCGCTCCGAGCAGGCCTCGAACCCAGGTCTCCGGCGTGAGAGTCGGGCGCTCTAACAAGGAGGCTAAAGACTGCAGCCTCTAGCATCTGTCGCTAGAGCGCCTATTGGGATCGGGGAGTGAGGTTTACTCGCACAGCAACTACTAACTGGCCTCCGTTACAGAAGGCCGAATTTTCGCGAGCGACAACCAATAAGAGTGAAGTCAGTGGAGCGCATCACTCTTCAGTGCTGAGTCTGACCGAGGCAAGTTGAACGAGAAGCTCATTTTAGCAGTCAGAAACTGTCCTATAATTCATGATATATCTCCGTGTACATACAGTGGTGTTCCCCATACTGACTCCGTGACTGAATGGTTTTGGGAACCCAGATAGACCGGTACTTGCACGTTTGCTGCAGTTAAATAGCCGCGATGGCAAAGAGCACTCACTGTTTCTCGTTCGTCTTTAATATTATGCATTTTATGTACTGATTCCATTTATATTTAGACTTTTCCTTCCAAAATATTTGTTTGTAGCGGGAATAAAACGCATTTGTTATCTAACATAGAGTAACATCCGTGAATGTCACTCACAAACATTACTAGGCAACCAGTAGTGGGGACGCCCTCCAGCGCAGCCACTGGCGACCTGCAGCGACAAAGTCGCGAGTAGTGTGAACGGGGCTTTAGATGACGTCTTGGGATGAGAACGGACTGACTGAGTAACTTTAGTAGCTTTAATGAGGTTTTATAGAAGGAAGACTACGCACTGTTATTTTACATTTGATTACTTTATTCAATTTCAGTAGGTAGCATTTCTTAGTATTCGTTTCTTATATACTGACTTTTGGATTTAAATCAACTATATCTATTGTAAATTTTATGATATTTAGTTGACTAAAACTAGATTGAAACTAAAACAATTCAGATGACTAAAATATGACTAAAACTAAATGAGAAGGGCTATGACTCTAAATCAAAATTTGTAGTCAAAATGAATACTGATTCATACTATAGAACAGGAATGGTTATAAATCTGTGAGACACCAATGTGTCCCTGAGCAAAACCCCTAGTTGGCTCCTGAGGCATATGACCTCTGACATATGATTTGGCTTTGGATAAAAGCGTCAGCTAAATGAATAAAAGTAAATGTAAATGTAGCTGGTTTGTGGTCATAGCACTCTCTATCTAACCACTCGTTCAGGTGCTTTCTCCAGTGTTTGCAACCAACTACCGCACACATCGTTCCCGAACCATCTTTCTTCATGTTGTAATTGTTATATCCTCTTTGTAACTGCGGCACAACGGAGCTAGCAAGCAAAACAAACCTAGACGGCAGGAGTTTAGGGTGTAGAGCGGAAACGGCTCATAAACTTGTGTATAGATCCCTGATATAGAACATACTTTTTTGGCATTCACAAAGTAATTACGTATTCAAAATGAGCACAACCTACTCAGAGGATGCAATTTCGGATGCAGCAAAGAGCTGCTCTGTGGCCATATGTCTTGAAACCTTTAGCTTCATGTTAATGGCAGCTTTGGGAAATGGGTGCTACAAGAGTTTTCATTAAGATGGCGCTCTAGAGGTAGATGACTGGGACTCATATTGGCCACATTGGCTGGTAATGAAACACATCCTTTTAAGTCTGCATGCTGAAAAAGCTTTTCACTAGAGTGCATTTTTATTCTTGGCATGTCCCACATAAAATTCACGTCTTTTTTTTCTGCAGTTGAACGCCCTGCCACAATACAGCCTACTCTTCTGGTACTTTCCACTTAATGAGCTGCTCTGTTTTTGTGTGCGACGCGGATCTGATGCAGGAGCCCACTTGAATGCAAAGTTATTAGCTACCCTCTCATATGGAATAATGGAATTTCTTTTTTTCCATTACTAAATTGGCCTTGTCATTTGCCGTTTTGGGTTAGTGTTCCTGAAGTTTCATGACGACACTGTCTCATGAGATTTTCAAATGAAAACGCAGTGTGGCTACAGGCCGCTTTGTCACGTAAAGTGTCATGACCTGTGGCTTTGTGGCTGCACTGAGTCAGACCTCCTAATGTGAGGAATGAAATGGCCTTAATCCACCAGACTACGTCTAGACATCTTGCCGCATGGCTTGGCTCGCCCCACAGGCGACCAATGTGACTGACTGTTGGTAACAGGACAGATCAACATTTTCGCAAAGAGAAAACAATCCCATGAATGGTAAGGCTTGACAGGAGAGCCCTAGTTGTCTCGGTGTAAATGAGCTAGGCGTCCAAGAGAACCATCTTGAGGAGCGAGTAAAAAAAATTATTTGTACAAAACAAATGAGGCCCCGGTAAGTTATTGAAATTCTGGGGAGAGGATGGAGAAAACAAAAGGATAGAGGGATGCTATCCTCAGTGCAGCAGAGGAAGGAGAGAAGAGAGTCTAATTAAAGTCTGGGCACAGGCTGAAGGACTGACTTGTGACTAATCTAGCCTGAAGGCACATCTCTATTGCGGCATGCACATGGGCAAGACGCTGCAAGCAAAAACAGTCTTGTGGTCTGTATTGCAGCGCATTTTAATATTGCATTGAGGAAAGGCAGTAATTGCAGGTTAAGGTGGGCGGGTAGGGAACAAGGGGAGCTTGGAGGAATGGGGGAGGGGAAAACCAATCAAGCAAAACATATGCCAGGGCTTGGAATTAATGCAACATGTGTGTGTGTTTTTAGGGAACAAGTGAAAGAGAATTTTACTTGCCCAACCGGACAATTACACTTGTCCCCTAAAAATAAAATAACTAGGATATCACCAATATCGCGAGGATCATTCTGATTTTATTTTGTTTATGTAATTGGCGATTAATAGCCTATCGTTCATAATAATATATAGGCTTACCTAATGACTGTAATAAAGTTGTGCTCTTGAGGCTCGCGCATTTATTTATAACACATTATACAGTTAAGAAACATCACACCAGAGTTCTTCTGAGTTTTTCTGAATACCATCACGATTGAAACCGAGACGGTAGGTATTGCAGCTCGTTCTCATCCCAAGGCGTCATATACAATGCTTTTGCCAAAGCGTTGACATCCAACGCACATGGCACCGTTCAGCGTCAATATGAGACGCAGATATAAATGGGCCAGAAGGCGCCTCCTAGTGGTCTAACCCTAACCCTACCCCAGACCTAAACCTACCCATACTTGTTGAGTGTTATATTGACGCTAAAGTGTGCCATGTGCGTTTGCTGTCTACGCTTTGGCAAAAACGTCGTATATGATGTCTTGTAATGAGAATGCGTTGGGTATTGTGGTAACAGTGGACACAGCGGTCTGAGGGTCTTCATACCCAACCATGTACCCATCTCATCCCGTTTGCAGTCTTTGACCATGAAAACCTTTACACGGTGCTCTTGGAATGGTGCCCAAATTCCCATATGGTAATTCTGGCCCTGATAACACTTTATAATAAGGTTCTATATGTTAACATATGCAAAATGCATTCATGAATAATGTATTAGGGTAGTTTGAGTTTTTTTTCTTTTACAGCACTTATTAATCTTCTTACTTAAAGGTGCTTTAAGTGATGTCACACGTTTTTTTTTTTAGGGCAAAACTTTTTTTTACATACAGCAAACATCTCCTCACTGTCCGCTTGCTGCCTGTCCCCTAAACACACTGTAAAAAAATGCGGTCTATGCAGACAACCCAGGCTCCACAACTGGCAACAAAAACAAACTGTGGCAACCCAGTCCACGAAACATAACAAACTGTTCCAGCCAATAACTGACAAGAAGGCCCTGGGGGTGGGGTTTGGGGGGGTCAGTGTGCAAATGAGGAGGAGGGAGGGTCTATCTAACCTCCGTTTTGTTTGAAAATACTTTAAACGTCAACAAGAATTCACGCTCACCCGACATCGCATAGAGCACCTTTAATGTTCATTTAAAAATAATATATGCCTCTTCATTCTGCATAAATTCTAGAAATAATATATGTAGAACTCAACCAATAAATAAATAGATTTGAACTAATAAAACCGTATTGTAAAGTGTTCCCAACATTTTTTTCAAGAAAGAGAAATCCTCACAGAAAACATGATTTAACAAGATTCTTTTTAGTTATCATCTATTTCCCGCCAAAAATAATTCAAAAGCAAATCACAATGCACACTAAATTTAAAGACGATTCATACCAAATTTAAAGGGATAGTTCAACCAAAAAAAGGAAATTTTGTCATCAATTACCCTCATGTTGTTCCAAGCCCATAAGACCTTTGTTTATCTTCAATACACAAATAATGATATTTTAATGAAAGCTCAGAGATTTTGATCAGTGCACATTCATAGAGCAAATCAAATATGGTGAACCATATAAATGTCACTTTGATGCTCGAGAACAAACTTCATTGGTTATTGCGTCACACAAACATGGTTGAGCTTCCGTTTGGCAAATTTGATGAGCTCTATGCATGTACTGATCAATGTCTACATGTAAATTAAATCCGTTCATCATACGTGATTGAGTATTTATTACTTTATGTATTACTTTTATGATCTCTTTATGAATCCTTAAAGTGTTGGGTGAATGGGAAGACAGATTTCGAAAAAATTTTGAGTAAATGAGGACAGAATTTTCATTTTTGGATGAAAAAAAAACCCTAACTAGTGCTGCCTGTCTGTGCTCAAGAGTTTTGGGTGGTTGCTAGGGCACTGCAGTTGCTTATAATTTTGTTGCAAATGATTTTAGTGCATGTTATGCGGTTGCTAGGGTATTCAGGGTGGTTGCTAGGTGGTTACTTGGAAGCTCAAGCCAAAAGAGCCAATTCCCATTGTCTATATGATATTCTCTGGACTGGACATGGCTCAGATTCAGTCACTTCTTATATGGTTGCAAGTCTCGTGTTTGTAGCGATAATGTTTTAATAATAATAATGGCAATATATAATTTTACTTATGAAATATCTAATGTATCCAATATATATGGTCTAAAAGAATCAACATACATGAGCTTCTGCAGGGAAAAGACCAAATAATCTTTTCCACTTATAGGAAGGATGAGGAATGTCACCTTGTTCCTCCCCCTTCTCTCAGTGTCCTTTATGCACACAAGCACAACTCTGCAGTATTGCCCCAGGCAAAATTCCCATTCCCCAAAGGCGTGCCGTCTCGCATTCAGAGCGCAGTTAGAGGCTACGACGGGTCGGGTTCTGACAGTGGCCCTGCATATCGGACGACAATAAATCATCCGCCTGCACCGGGCCCGTGGACTCATGGACTCAGAGCCGGGGAGGCACAACCTCTTTATTTCGACTTTTTCTGCTGAATCTCAACAAGGATAGCAGAGCGAAAGTGATCCGGAGTGCTGGAAGGAGGGTGAGATCATGATTGGTTGGGTGTGGGAGGAGATGTAGCACAGGATTGAGGGATACATAGGTGGGACGAGACATCGACAGTAAGGCAGCAGGGTCACCTGTGTCGCTTTCATTGAGTAATCACTGTGCAATAGCTTCGGTTAAGAGAGTCTGATATGGAGTAGCAACTGTGGAGAAGAGAGTAGGTCCACAGGACTCTCTAAACCACTTTGTCAACGCGAGAGTGACAGCTAGAAGGACCGTTCACACCCACACACACTCAGACGCATACACAAACACTCTCACACCCAGAGCACTGCACGTAATATAGAGAAAAAGGGGCTAAAATAAGAGTATCACCAACATTTTTTGGACACAATGGCTACACTTAAATAGAGTATCACTGCATTAGATAACAAAATATCCAGATTCAGGATCTGCATTATATATATATATATATATATATATATATATATATATTTGACAGCCCTATATATATATATATACATACACACTATTATATATGCATATATATATATATATATATATATATATATATATATATATATATATATATATATATATATATATATACTGTATATATATATATAGGGCTGTCAAATGATTATTCGCGATTAATCGCATCCAAAATAAAAGTTTGTGTTTACATAATATTTGTGGGTGCACTGTGTATAATTGATTTTAGATATATAAATATATATACATACACACACATGCTTATATATTTAAGAAACATTTTCATGTATATACTGTATATAGATTTATATATAATTTATATTATATATAAATATTTTATATATAAATAATATTTTTTTCCTAAATATACATGCATGTGTGTGTATATATATATATATATATATATATATATATATATATATATATATATAATTATACACAGTGCACCCACATATACTATGTAAACATAAACTGTTATTTTGGATGCAATTAATCGCGATTAATCATTTGACAGCCCTAATATATGCATACACACACACACACACACACACACACAAACTTGAGTATCATTACATGATCATTCAGGTGTTTCATGGGCATGGGAGAGGGCATTCTCTGTAGAGCTCTTTTGGTGAGATTTGCTCCCGCAAGTCTGGTGGAATTTTCTGTAGAGCATCATGGGTAATGTAGTTATTCACCACAAAGTCTAAAACAATTCCAAAACAATTATTTTTAAAATAAGTTGAAATAATGTGAACTTTAACAAAAACGTATACTGTACCTTTGATTAAAAAACCTCTAAGCACACAGCAAACCTTTCACTTGAGAAATTTGATTAGACAGAGAGATAGATGCTTTCATGAATCATTTGTTTGGATCGTACATTTACAGTGGCACTTAGATGTAGATCATGATTGCATAACAGTGTTGTGTTATGACTTTTTCAGAGATACGTACTCTAAAATAAGCATGGCATGCCCCAAGCATGTCACAAAATGAATACATTGCGAATACATTTTCATAGAAAGATTGAATTAAGCATTCATGCATTACTGGTGTGGGGGGTTTTGGTTTGTCAATATAAAAAGGTCACATTTACAATATGGCATGGGGGCATTTTCTAAACCTAGAAAACAAACATATAAATCACTGTAAAATAACTTTTTTATTTTTTTTTTGGTATGAAAAATGTTTATGGTAAATGTCAAGGTACAATTTCTATAATTAGAATTTCTTATAACCTAGGCATAGATACCAAACCCAGTACTTGAGTGCTCAAAAATTGCAATAATTGCCAATGAAAATATATATTCTCAATAATTGTTTAGCTCAAATTTATTAACTGAAATCCTATAACAAATATATACATATAAGCCAAAAGCAGGATTTATTTTTTTTAAATTTGACAGACAGAATTCTGTACTATTTTTTGCTAATAATTCAAATTAATTTAAATCATTTTAAATGCATTTAAATCTATACTTGTTATTTTAAACGTCCCTTTTATACAAATAATCACACTAAATGAACACGTTAAATTGACAGCTCTAGAAATAAGACCTTTGTGCCAGAGCACAAAAGAGATGCACATATTTTACCGCAGTACGTTCCGGAGACAGCAAGAAAAGAGCTTGATATATGTCCTAGGCATGTTGAACGAGGCATTTCAAAGGAAAGGCTAATCCATCAATCGCATGCAAAACACTTCTCATTTCAGTCTTCGTGTCATGGTTAAGTGCACTGAGGCACACATCCAAACCCTATCTTCTCTACACTCCTTACATATTTTCTTCGGGTACCAAATGCATCTGCATTTATTCGGAGCAGCTGAAAATATCTCATGTAAAATGTATAAAGCATGAAGTCTTTCAGGAAGTTGCTAATAAACAGGAAGGCAGCACAGGCTTCGTGTTCTTCCTCCTCACTAGATTTAGCACTGGAATCACGCATCCCTGCTGCACAATTTATCAAAGCAAATTTATGAATCAATTGTCATCTCTCCTACTGACAAGCAACAGAGCTCTCCCTCAAACGGTTTGACAAATGGGACGCAAAACTATAAGAACGCCGCGCTGAAACTGCTTTCCACAGTTATTATCATGGTAGATTATGACCCAATGCAGCCTTCATTGGGAGAATTGGACTCAATAGAGGTCAGAAAGACGTGTGCCATTCAGCACACAACAAACAGCTCTGCAAATGCCTCACAGAATCCATTTAAAAAACTTTATATGTTCACTAACTGTCCTTGTGGAGAATCCAAAGTCCTTTACACATCAATAAGGATTGTTTTAGCACAGAAATCCCACTTTAACCCACCAAAGCTCACTTTGTTAGTGCATCCAACTAGTCATAGGCCACATACACACTTGGTCATTCTCAAAATAAGGTGAAAAATATGTTCTTTTTCATATATGGAGCAGTCTATAACGTAATAGTTTATTACAGTTTGACTCGGTATTGTATTGTTTTGCATTTGTATTTTTTAATTATTTAAATTAGTCAAGTGCCCTTCACTCTTATGTCATTTAAAGGTAATTGTTAGTTTTTTTTTTTATTTGTTTTCCGGGATGAAAACCAAGTGTGTGTGCTCGAACAAAGGACACAATAAAAACAGAAAAAAGTTGGCAAACCAGGCTCTAAAAATACACAAATGTAGTAATAAACTCTCACAGGTGACGTTTTGAGCATGCAGGCTCTTCATCAGAAAAAAAGCGAAACAAAACTGCCTTTTAAAAGTGTGAAAAAATACTCCCAAGGTCAAAGTTCAGAGCAAGACAGGGTGTGGCAAGACTGTCACTCCCAAAACTTTGCAGTGTGTAATGCGTCCATAGCTCAGTGGGCGAGACAGATGAAGACAATTTGCTGAATAACTCAACTCTTTTCACAACAATTGCACCTTTAATTACCTTTAAAGGCACACTCTGCCTTTTGACAGATTTTGCCTTCTTTTTTAATCACGGCACATCTGTCTAGGGGATACACAGCACTAAAAAGAATGATTTCCCTGAGGTGTGCTGCCGCCCCTGGCATCTGTTTCCATAGCCAAAGTGCACCCGACCAGTCAAAAGGCGAGATGGATGGTGCAGTGACAGAGCTCTAGAGCTGTTACACTGAGCCCAGCCAAAATGGGCCCATGAAAAATACTGTCCCACAGGGCAGTGTTTCCCAGCAACTTTTTGACCTGAATGCCACCACAGCCCCCGCAGTATGACTAATATTTTTTTCTGAACATCATCATTTAGCATTATCATTAATATTATAACAGTTCTTCACTTTTAAACTAAACACATTCAATACTCTGGGAGAAATCTCAGCAAGCATCTTCCCTTCAAACTGATACATTATATATATCATTTTGAAAAATAATAAATATTTTTATGAATATATCTTGAGAAGTATATGTCAGAAGAACTTGTCGAGATAAGGCTGTTCTTGGGTCAACATGAGCACTGACTGCAGAGATCGCTAAGAAAGACCTTTGAAAACATCTGAGAAAAATTTCAAATAGATGCTTTCTTTAGAAATAAACTGCAGGTTTGAGGTTTAAACAACTACATTATCACCCTGAAAACGTTTAAAAAGACAAATTTTCTGAAAATTATAATGGCTTTTCACCCTCGGCCTTTGCTGTTTGCTGGGAGAAATGCTGCCCATTTAGATGGTAAAGTTATCAGCACTCCTGGAAGGGCTCTCAGCCAATCAGATTTGAGGGCCTGAACTAATTGTTGTATACTGTATATACAACAACACTACAATACCATATTTCAAACACTCTTTTAATTGTAATAATCCAATGAGATTTTTGTATGCACAAAGGGTCTGACAACAGCCGGTATTATCTGATCTCACCATCATTCGAGTCTGTCGAAGATTACATGAAGAAACAGGAAAAAAGCTGAGACAGACTAAATCCAGAAGAACTGAGGTAAGAAACTGATATTTCTTACTGACACACTACAGAAAATGATATAAATAACTGGTTTAATACCATATTTTGGGGTAAAAATACAAACGTGCCTAAGACTTTTGCACAGTACTGTGTGTGTATATATGTATATATATATTTGGGGTTTCACAACTACTGATTTTTGCATAACAGTCGACGACTAGTCCTTAAATGGTTTATTATAGGGGTGTATGATATCACGAATAGTAAATGTCTCCACGATCTGCTTTTGAAGAAATATCGTAGTATCGTGTTACAGTTAGGGATGCTCCGATCAGGATTTTTGCAGCCGATACCGAG
Source organism: Hybognathus amarus (assembly GCA_030378365.1). Classification (NCBI taxonomy): domain Eukaryota; kingdom Metazoa; phylum Chordata; class Actinopteri; order Cypriniformes; family Leuciscidae; genus Hybognathus; species Hybognathus amarus. The sequence goes on along the minus strand of JAQIUQ010007135.1, from coordinate 183,486 downwards.
TACCGATTTCTTGTCATGATGATCGGCCGATGACGATACAGATTCCGATGCTTAATTGACTTAATATAAGACCAATAAACAAAATGGAACAGTTTAAAGCAGCTCATAAGGTTTATTTAAACATTGTCCAATACTGTGGAGGACAAAATAAACATTTAGTATCCTAAAATGGAGAAGTCTGATGTAACTTAAACATCGTCCAATACAAGTCTGAGCAGGACAAAATAAAAAAATAAAAAAATAAAACAACATTTAAACTCCTAAAAGAACAAATTGAAGTGGTTTGATACAACTCATTAGGTTTAATTAAACATTGTTCAATGTTAAAGAGAATAAAATAAATAGAAACATTTAAACTCCAACATGGAGAAGTCTGATGTAACAAATAAGGTTTAATTAAACATTCTCCAATATAAGTATCACGTACGTCCTCATGCGTTGACGTCATCAAATCGCGATCGGTTTGTAAGATCGGCCAAGTTAGTGAGTACCGATCGAGTCAAAAATTGTTATGATCAGCCAGATACCGATCTCTGGCCGATCGATCGGAGCATCCCTAGTTACAGTGCATTCTATCAGTTCAGTTCTGGCACCTCTGTCTCAACTGTACAACGCGACGTAGCCTACACATCACACATTAATGAATAGGTACGGGACACTGCAATTCACAAAAGTTCGTATAGTGAATCGTTACATCCCTAATATTTGGTACAGTGTAAATGCTTTTATTTTAATGTTTTCATGTCAGTTTTATGGCTGATTTCCTAGTAGCCCTACTTGGGAATCACTGACACGACATCACCTGTTTTAGCTACGCTATCTCACGACCAATTCGTACAAATTCGACGAATGATTAAAAAGTGTCCAATTCGTAATCGACTCTTAATCGTACGAATTTGTACGATTTGTCTCATCCCACGTGATGGTTGGGTTTAGGGTGGGGGTAAGGGGTAGGTAATTCGTATCAATTCATACGAATTGGGCAATTCGTAAAATATGTACGATTTAGCAAAATTGTACTAATTCGTACGAGCTGAGGTCGTATGAATTGTTACGAATTAGCCACTTTTTAATCATTCGTCAAATTCTTACAATTTGGTCGTGAGATCGGGTTGGTATTAGTTAGGTTGGCGCAGTAGAAAGAAACTGATCTTTGAATACACTATAGACTTATATTTAATTTATAAAACATTTTTTTGCTTTTAATTTGAGGTGAAGGTTGGCGAGATCATATTAAAAAATATCAACTGAATGACTAATTTCCCCTCAAGAAAGGAATATAGAATTTGTCAGCAATTTAAGAATTTGTCTGTGTGAATATTCTTACAAGAACAGTTAAACTGTGCTTTTGTGCTCTACTCCTGATTGCCTTCCATAGAGATGGCCTTTGCCACAGGGTGCTTTCTAAAGTTGCTTAATGAAGGAGGCTTACAGTGGGCTGTGATTGACAAAGGCCAATTTAATCTGCCTATTAGTCAAACACACGGTGGGAGCAGCTAATTGTAGTGGGAGGCGCTCGAGTTCCTTCATTTTACAGTGCTGGGGATCTTTTGTAGCTTAAAATGATGCAAATCGAATTGTCTGAAACATCTCTAAGCTTTTGTCCTGTTATGCAACAGCTAGTTCCGGTCTGAGTGTTGTTTCAAGAGTGCTGACATATCAGTTCAACAGCACTGAGACTTTTTCTGTGACTCCACTTGTTAGTATTCATTTTAGAACGATCTCACCGGTAGTCATCCGGGTATTTTTCAATGCACTATTTTATGGATACTGTGAATTCGGACATACTACTCTTTTCACACACACTGTAAAAATTAATATGCTTTATCTAATCAAAAAAAAATGTGGCAACAGATTACAAGCAATATTATTAAATAAAATTAACAAATTAGAATTGAGTAATAATTAATCAAATTATTCCTTAAAAGTTAACCATTTAAAATGAGTAAAGTTTACACCAAAAATTGAACAAAAATATTTCACTAACAGACAGACATCAAAGATTAATTAAGAACTCTTTATTTTATATTGCCAACATTGAAGACACCTGATGTTAACAAGCAGAATCACTGAAGGAGAAAACCCGTAATTTTAAAACAAACACTGATCACCACAATGGTGACTTTTCAAATGGTCAAATTACGTTTTTCTTTGTTTGTTTTTTTGGTTCTTGTTGTAAGTTTTACTCATTTTAAATGGTTAACTGTTCAACAACAACCAAAAAAACAAAAACAAAAAAATTAATCTTTGACGTCTGTCTGTTAGTGAGATATTTTTGTTCAATTTTTTGGTGTAAACTTTACTCATTTTAAATGGTTAACTTTTAAGGAATAATTTGATTAATTATTACTCAATTCTAATTTGTTAAATTTAATTAATAATATTGTTTGTAATCTGTTGCCACAATTCGATTGATTAGATTAAGCGCATTCATTTTTACATTGTACAGAAGTGTGAGTACAGGGGTGTGAGTGTGTGCAGTTTATTTGTTAAACAAAACGTCAAAGAATCGTCGAGTTATTTCTATCACAGGCATTATAAAACCCCACAGGAGAATATCGAGGCAACCAGTGGCGAATCCGCGTTTTGATGTCATCCCTGCACTGCACTTTTACCTAAGGCTGAATCACAGGAAGTTCAGCAGAAACTCACCGTTTCTGCATTAAAATCATGTACCAGTGTAAACAAACAGAAAGTACAACTGCAAATGGCCACTCAAGCATTTGCCATCCATTCTGCGTTCTCTTTCTGATGTCTGGGCCAGCTGGCAAAGGGCACCAGGGTCACAAGATCACATACCGAGCCATGCTGATGTCACGACCAATGGGTCACAGTCTGGGTGGCACCTACGCTCCTTTTCAAGCCCTGTCTCTAGGGGTCCAAGGTGTTTGGTTAACATGGCCTCCAAGACCATAATGCCCTATTAATCCATCACTCTGTGCCACTGACAGGTGGGCAGGTGAACCCTGGGGCCACCTCAATACATGATGCCAGCAAAATGGAGGAGGCCAAAACCTTGGTTCAGATCGATATGCACCCATCCAGAATACAAAATGAGTCTGCTATTCATTACAAGCCGTAACAACCCCTGGCTCTGTCTCATTCATCAGCCTGAGCTGTTTCTGTTCAGCTATCATCTAACCTCAGACTCCGTGGGTGAATAAACGATGCTACAAACCCAAGCAACATCATCAGAGAGAGAGAGAGAGAGAGAGAGAGGGGATGAGTCGTAAGAGAGAAGGAAACACCCTGAAGTCGGCCGCCTAAGGGCCGCCGGGCTCTGCTACGCCCACCGTAGTCAGTCATTCCATACATCTGTCATGCTCACGACCAATTGGATTATCTGTCCTTGGTTGTAATTTACAAGCTCAAGTAAATCCTGCAACACGAAGGACAAATTTTGAGGCGTAAGCTGAGTTGTCTTGAAAGCAGCATGAAACCTTGCATGCTATTTGCCACGCCTCTCCTTCATAACTCGTCGTTTATGTCTCCCATAAAGTTTACAGACTCGTTTTATATACAACCAAATATTATTTACGACTCAAGCCAAATCATGGAGCGCAGTAATCAAGGTTGATGCCATCACTTGAGCCAGTTTAGCCAGGCTTTTTGATATAGCATCCCTGACTTTTTTGTATAACATCAGTAAGGCTCATATGCTGATAGCTTTTATCAGCATAAACAAAAAACAATTAATATAAATCATAAGGGGGTCAAAGGAAAATGAAAGAAAAATAAAAATTACATATATAGTATTGCTGTGCATAAAGACTGGTTGAAAACCATGAGATGAATCAATGCAATCAATTAATCATTCCATTTTTGGTTAATTTGGTAATTATATTGGTAATAAAAATATTAAATGGATTTTATAAAATTGTGGTTACTAATTATTTTTTATTTTAAAAACATTCTTAAAGAGTATAAATTCATATTTGCACATGAAAAACATACAGTTTCACCCCACTTTCAATTATTTTACTTCAATGAAAGGTTAGATTTTAGCTATTTGTTTAATAAAATATCAAAAGGATTAACAATGCAGATTTATTTTTTTCACAGCCATTTTGATCATATTTACCAAGGGGGCAAATCATTCTGAGCAGCACTATAGCTGTCTTGGTGTGTTAAAAAGTATCTCACATATTGTACCACAAACGTCATTCATGAAAATTCAAAATTCTACATAACATTGCATTATATAAATATTTTAGGGGTGCAACTTTTTTTAATTATATTTTTTATTAAAACTAACATCATAAAGTATGATATTTTTTAACTTTGAGCAATGATAGAGATTAGGGTTAGGGTTAGGACTATTTTATGAGCTTATAAAACAAAACAGCTCCTTGGACAAAATTAAATGTAATATTGTAGTAGTTATAAACAAAGTTTTTTAGTTCAGATTAACATTTGAGGGCAGCAGTTGTACTCATAATGTCAAAAAAAAAAAAACCTACGTAATGTTACTCGAAAGCATTATGGCCTACAATTCCTGCCAAACTTCAATGGTTACAGTTAACATTGTTACTACAGTAAACCCATGGTGAATGTTGCTGATCTGTGGACACTGAATGGTTCATTCATGGCACAATGTTTCTTCCTGGTTTCTATGTTAGCGCTGTTTGATCAGTTAATAACGGAGAAATGTGAATGTTTCTCACCAGATCTCGCCGCTATGTTATTACTTCAGTGGCGAATAAATTTTTTTTCTTTCTGTTTTTCGCTGTGTAGTAACAGTGCTGATGATCAAGATCAGCTCGCGCTGCATTGGTCTAAACTGATAAACGGTCTGTCAACCACACAATAACGAGCTCAGTTTCGTTCCGCTTACATTACATTTGCAATTTGATGTTGGTCAATGTTGTGGTCACATCAGCGTCTCTTACATTATGAGCACGTTTGCCATGCGCGACATGCCTACATTTTAAATAACGGAATTTTGGTCGGCAGGAAAAATGGTCAAACGAACCATTCGGTTCAAAATGCGTACCAAACCCCTGAACCGAAAGCCTTGTGCCGAAAGGTTCAAATACGAATACGTGTATCGTTACACCCATATATATATATGTATATTATATATATATATATATATATATATATATATATATATATATATATATATATATTTATTAGGGCTGTGCAAAAGTTAATTGCTATTAATCGCATCCAAAATAAAAGTCTGTGCTTACATAATATATTTGTGTGTGCTGTATATAATTATTTGTATACATAAATACCTGTGCATGCATGTATATATTTAAGAATTATTTGCGCTTAAATTCTGTATATATATATATATATATATATATATATATATATAATATATAAATATAAAGTTTTTATAAAGTATATTATATAAATATACACATTTTCTTAAATATATACATGCATGTGTGTGTATTTATATATACAAAATAATTATATACAGTACACACAAATATATTATGTAAACACAGACTTTTATTTTGTATGCGAATTAATCGCAATTCATTTTTGCACAGCCCTAATATATATATTATATATATATATATATATATGTATATATATATATATATATATACATATACAATTATTATTGCATTTTATCATATCACTTTCCTTAAAAAATCTACTCTGTTCAGATCTACAGGTGTAGTAAAAATCTCTGTATGAGGACACATTTCCCCCACATTGGGAATCACCGTACTGATAGATGCCAACACAGAGAAAAAAAAGCCACTAGAAAGGACATAAAAAATCCTCCACAGATCTATCCTTCAGCCCACAGAATGGGAAGCTCTTGTGCTTTGTGTCTATGACGAGAAGAGGAAGTTTCTGAAAACAAGCCCCAGTCTGTGTCTGGCACAGCAGCTGCTCTCAGACTGTTTATGGCTGGGCTGCCATTGCGGCTCACAGTGTGAAAGTCGACAGTTCACGCTGAATTAATTATTCATTCGGAGGAACCTTATTAAAATGCATCTTTTTTTACTCCCTTGAAATATAATTGCAAGTAATAAGCCAAGAGGTCAACGAGGCATTTACAAGCTTGATCTACCGTCATACTATCTCAGCCCTATGTTGTTTTAATAGTCTAAATTAATAAGAAAGGGCATGTTGTTTTCTTTAGAAACTGTTTAGCGATTAATGATTCCATCATTTTTTGGGTCATTTTCTCCTATCTGCCTGGTTGGGGGAGGGGGTGTGCTTGGATCTTATCAAGGAGAATTGAATGTAAGGACATAGCTTCTATTCATCATCTGATTCATGAATATAGCTTCATATGTCTGGAGCCCTGAAGCAGTTCTCTGAAATTATTCAACTTAAGATTTTTATCCAAGTCAATTTGCATCAGTTTCTCTGTCAGCAGTTCCCAAACTGAGTGAATGGAAATGGCAAGGACTACGTCAGTAGCATTGCTCATACAAAAGCCTCCAAACAAAATACATACCAGAGTTTAATCACAGCAGAATGAATGAAGCTGCATTCACACATGTCGGAATCAGAGCCGGAGCCAGGACACATGAACTGGCCGGTGCATTCATATATCTAAAGGGGGCCATTTGTTTTTCCATTTGTTATTCAAAATATTCCTAAACTTGATAAAGGAGAACTCCGGCGCAAAAATCGAACCTTTGGTCTAATAAAACATCAGTGCCTAGTCAACTGTTCTCTGAGATTTGTTTTCATGATAATCGAATGAAAAGAGTTTTATCTCTAAAAACTGTTTAGCGTATAATGCTAGCACTGGGGGCATTTACTAAGTAAAAAGAAATCGCTAGTTTATACCACTAACAAGACTCAAAATAGCCCCACACTAACACAGTAATATAATGAGGGTCCATACGTGCAAAACGAAGCATTGAGAACTTTGTAAGAGTACAGACCGTTTAATAAGAAGATACTTTATAAAAACAGTCCACTTCGTGTATACAGACAGGAGCCATCTTGGAAAACAGTCATGACAAGTCAAACCATGAACGTCGTGCTGAGTGAACTGAACTGTATGAAGTTCAGCGAACTTTTAAACTGTATGAACGGCGTTCGGGTATCGACTTATCGAGACTATTTTCTAAGATGGAGTTCTCCTTTAACTATATCATGAGCTATCTGATATATTCCAATTGTCAAATATGTGTAAGTGAATGTGTTTTTTTAACACCTTAAAGGGATAGTTTGGCCAAAAATGATATTTAACACATGCATTACTCACCCTCAAGCCGTTCGAGATGCATATGTCACTTGTTTCAGACGAACACATTTTCAGTTATTTTAGAAAATGTCTTAGACCCTTCAGTGGATATAATGTAAAGAAATGGGGTCCAGCTCCTTCAAGTCCCAAAAATGTGCATAAAACCTTCACAAAAGTAATCCATCCGGCTCCAGTGGGATAAACAAAGGCCTTCTGAGGGTAATCCATGCGGTATTGTCGTAAAAATATACATGTTTAAACCTTTATAAATGAAAACATCTGACTTCCGGCAATCGATTCGACGTACGTTCATGGGTGATGGAAGTCGGCGTAAGTCAGCGCAGAACCGCCGTGACGTCGCAATGTTTCCTACGCTGACGTCCTACCTCGTACGCCGACTTCCATCACCCGTGAACGCACGTAGCGTAGGAACCGCCACGACGATCATTGCCGGAAGTCAGATATTTTCATTTATAAAGTTTTAAATATGTATATTTTAACAACAATACAGCACGGATATTGTTAGAATATCAGCCTCAGAAGGCCTTCGTTTATCACCCCAGAGCCTGATGGATTACTTTTGTGAAGGATTTATGCACATTTTGGGACTTGAAGGAGCTGGACCCCATTTCTTCACATTATATCCACTAAAAATAACAGAATAATCTAAAATAACAGAAAATGTGTTCGACTGAAACAAGATTGACATATGCATCTCGAACGGCTTGAGGGTGAGTAATGCATGGTTTAAATATCATTTTTGGCCGAACTATCCCTTTAATAAATATCATGTTAGTTGGGGTTAGTTTGCACTGCAACTCAGAGAATAGGATCATTTCCAAAAATACATAAAAGTAAGTGGAGAAAACAGTAAACTTAATAGTTACCTGCCCAGTATGTAACTGATATGAATAAAACACGCTGTCAAATTACAATTGAAAGGACTATTATTACTGCCATAGACATCAATGTGTATTTAATAAACTATAAATGTATTTCTTTGGGCTAGTACTTCATTTAAATGTCTATTTAAATGTCTGAAACCTAAAACAAGCATTATGTGGTTGAAATCACAGAATAGTTGTGATATGTCGAGTGCTGAGCTCATCTGTCTCTGGCTCAAACCCAGCCAAGCACATTTTATTTTAGCTGTTGGAATCGCCGTTGGAGGGACGAATTGAAACATCTGAAGGGTCAATGCCCCTTTTTGCCCCCTTCTAGTGTCGTAAATATCATAATTAAGCTATTCCGTTTGTATAAAGCATTCACATCCTTGTAGAATTACTTGTACCACCTGACTGCTACAATGTCATGTGTAAACACTCGAAATGGCAGTAGCTTCAGTAAAATGTAGTTAAGCAGTTATTTTGTAATTCCTATTATTGACTTTAATAATGTAAGAACAATCTTTATAAAGAATAGAAAATACCTACAATACAGTTTAAATGTAGCTAATGCTCATGTTCCACTAAATGAGCGATAACTTTATTAATAAGGCATATGAATAATGACTTATTTCATGTTATATTGTGGGGTATATACTTGTTTCATGGGTTGGTGATGGCGCAGTTGATAAGACACATGCCTTTGGTGTGAGAGACCCGGGTTCGAATCCACTGTGAGACACCAATGTGTCCCTGAGCAAGACACTTAACCCCTAGTTGCTCCAGAAGCGTGCGACCTCTGACATATATAGCAATTGTAAGACGCTTTGGCTAAAAACGTCAACTAAATTAATAAATGTAAATATCGTGGTTTTGTCTATTGTTTATTAAAGGGTTAGTTCACCCAAAAATGAAAATTCTGTCAGCATTTACTTACCTCATGTTGTTCCAAATGTGTTGTGTTTATTTGTTCTGCTGAACACAAAGGAAGATATTTGGAAGAATGTTTTAATCAAACAGATCTCAATCCCCATTGACTACTATAGTAGGAAAAAAAAAAACATACTATGGTAGTAAATGGGGATTGAGATCTGTTTGATTAAAACATTCTTCTAAATATCTTCCTTTGTGTTCAGCAGAACAAATAAACACATAGAGGTTTGGAACAACATGAGGGTGAGTAAATACTGACAGAATTTTCATTTTTGGGTGAACTAACCCTTTAAGATTACAACAATTTTTATTTTGAGGCTTATAGTGTTGCCATGAAAATTCATACTTCTGATTCAGAGGATGCGAGCAGCTCCTAGTAGAACGGCTAGGGGTGTCATCTAGAAATTATGGTCATTACGACATGGCATAAATTGCATAAAATGTGTGTATGTCAGTGGTAAGTGTTAGCTCTGTATCATGTTTATAGTACATCTACAGACATGTGACTCCCATATACAATAAAATATTGTGCATTAAAATAATTACTATAAAAACAATATATATTATTGTTTTCTATTATCAATCACACTAAACTATTTCCTGCTTAAGTTATTATCATAAAACATTGTACATTATGATTAATAATGTATTTTTTCCACACTGATGTTTTTACACCACACTAAACATCAAATTAATAATGTATTTTTTTCCACACTATGTTTTATACACTACACTAAACATACAATATGCCAGTCCTCTAGTTTTCTTAAATAATAAAAGAAGACTTCATAAACCTTTCAGACTGTAATACAGCCAAACATAGAATACACTGGAATAAAAAGACACTTTGAGGCACCTGTGTGTTACATATAAAGCCTGCAGGGGAGTGCAGGACTAGAAATATCCAAATTAAGAAGCCTATTAGAGCTGCAAACTGAGCTATGATACTCACGATGTGCAACTGCAGGTAGTCTCCGAGGCCCTGGCTGCCTCTCCACCTGCACCAGGATGGCATCGCTCTGCTGGGTGCTGAAGCCCACGGCCAAACGGTCCGCCCGGGTGCTTGGCCGGTCATTGGGTGCCCAGGTGTATGTGATGAGCGCTCCTCCTCTCCCAAAAATATACGTGGTCCCAGCTGCCAAATGAAGAAAGATATTAAACATGAGCTAAACGTTCAGAGATGTTGCATGAGACAAATGAAAATGAGACCGACAGTGAGTGCAGATGTAGAGCAGCACAGGAGGAGGGATGCGAATGTGAACGTGTGAGGCAAGATGGATGCTGAAAAACCATCTCACATCACACATTTGCCCTGTGCACTGCCTCATATGAGATAAAAGCGTCTCTGACTTTAATAAGTTGCCATCTGTTCAGATGTGCGTTAAATGCTCATTTGCATTGTTTCCTTAGTGACAAACGACATATTCAGGACTGCCATTTTAGACGCAAACATCCTGCGTCAATTTGGAGCTGAAATGCCTACTGGCCTAGAAAAAAAGGGCGACTTCCCCAACTTCTTGCCCTCTTGTTGCTCTTGTTCTTCACTGCGTACTCGGGCGCTAATATTTCACTGCAATTGGACATGGCATCAAATCACAGCAGCTGTATAGAAATGAGGGTCTGAAATGGAGCCAGTGCCGTGCTGCGTCAGCTCGGTGAGAAACCACCGCAGGGCGGGACGTGTGCCCGACATGTTTTGAACTGCCAAGCTATCCGCACTGAAACAGCCCTAGAGAATGAACCTGGGCAACAGCGTGGACTGATTTGCCAGGGTAAAACGAGAGGTTGTAATGTGAGCTGCCTCACTGCTGAAGCACAATGACACAACAATGGACTGGGTGAATAAAGTCCAGCTACTTAAAGGGGTGATCAAATTTTCCTTGAGCTTTTGACATCTAAGAGGTCTTCATATTATAAGAATATCCTGTAAGTTTCAGAACTGAAAACGTCCTTGCTATTTTACAACATTGGATGTTTTCAAAACAATTTCCCAGAGTGCATCGACGGGTGAGTTGAAACTCATTATAATATGCAAAACTGTTCTCCACTCACAGCAGTGGGCATTTACTTCAAAGTCTTCAGTGTGAGACGCCCATAAAAACGGAGCATTTTTCAGCTAGGCTCAAAACTAGGGTAGAAAATAGTCTATTATTCATTCATTTGGATGTTTCTGAATGCAAAAACCAAGCGAATGTCATAAGTTGACCTCAGACAACAATATAATAAAATGTAAAAAGCCAGTTCATAACCCTTTTAATGAACAACGCAGGGAAATACATCAAGAAGGTTCACAGAAACAAGAGACTAAAAAAACCCAGTATGTTTTGGACCCTTTTTTAACTTCAATATTCAATTAAAATAAAATACATCTAAGTTAAAGCTTCAGAAACATGGGTGTCCTAGAAGATTAAACTCAATTGATTATGTATCTGTTCCACTAGGTCTTTCCAATAACACTTTTATTTTATTTGTTTTTCCTATTTGGGATGCTACATTGTGATGGCCTGCCACACGTTCTTTTCCTCATGTATCCCATTTTGAGGTGTGTTACTTGCTTTGTGGATTTCATCCTGGACTATGCATTTTTGTGTTTGATGCTATTTTTTTATGTTTGCACTAGATGCACTCTAGATCCACTGTTATTTTTGTATATAAAGTACACTTGGGTTTTAAAAAAATTAAACATTAAAAAGTATCTTTTCATTTTAAGGTGTCCTTGTTACAATGTTATACATTTAAGTACTGAGTAATATTTATTAACAACATGTATTTAGTAAATACATGTTGTTAATAAATATTACTCAGTACTTAAATGTATAACATTGTAACAAGGACACCTTAAAATGAAAAGATACTTTTTAATGTTTAATTTTATCCTTATTTTCTTACGCTTATCCTAACCTTATAGTAAATACAGTATTTACTATAAGGTTAGGATAAGCGTGTTTAGGGTTAGTTGTGTGCAATTATGCTACATTAAGTGCATGTAACATGTTTCAGATACACTTTTACCATTTAATAAATACAATAATTGTTCATTGTTTATTAATGTTACTTCACAGTGTACAGCACCTAATGTTAACAGACAGATTTTATTTTATTTTAATAATGTGCCAGTTTGTATCAATAATGTATAAAGTAAAATTATACATTGTTTGATTGTTTTAACTCCAGTAGTCCATTAATATCAACCAATAAATCATGAAGGTAAAGTGTTAGCAAGATGTTAGATTTTAATCACATTTAATACAAATATTCCAAGGATTTTTTTAAAGCAAGAAATTTGAAAAAATAAATAAATAACTAATTAAAATAAATAAATAAATAAATAAATAAAAAACTTACAGGCCTGGTTTCACAGACAGGGCTTAGACTAAGCGGGATTAGGGCTTAGTTCAGTTAGGACATTTACTTATATTTACAAAACATTACTTATGTGATTCTTGAGACGAAACACTGACATATTTTAAGATATGCCAGTGCAAGTTGCTTTCAGTTAAAACAGCTCAAACATGCATTTTAGCCTGGGACTAAGCTTAAAGGGATACTCCACTTTTTTTGAAAATAGGCTCATTTTACAACTCCCTTAAACAGTCGAGTTTTACGGTTTTCGAATCAATTCAGTTCGATTTTCTGATATTTAGAAGAATATTAGTAAACAGACAGTTTCTGGTCTCATTGACTTCCATAGTAGGAAAAAAATATACTATGGAAGTCAATGAGACCAGAAATGGTCTGGTTACAGATATTCTTCTAAATATCATAAAATTTGCTGAATGAATTAGAAAATGGTAAAACTCAACTGTTTAACTTGGGAGTTGTAAAATGAGCCTATTTCCAAAAAAAGTGGAGTATCCCTTTAAGACTTGTCTGAAACGGGGTTCGATGTTTTGCTTGAAAAGTGCTTGTGCTCTCCTTATAAGCATACGCTACATATTTTATCTAATAGAATGACATTCAGACATTTTTAAGAGGGGCTCAAGTGTTCAAATAAAGGTCACTCTATGCTTGGTTTTTAATCACATTATTAAAACGTTCTGCAACAAAATCACATAATTAAAAAGCTCTGCCATGTGATGTTCGGTGCTCTCCGTTTGTTTCCGCTCAGCATCTGCTTTAAGGACAGGTATTTGGTTATCCTGATGTTTGGGTTTTCTTAAACGCCGTTCCAACTAATTAATACTCTGCTAAACGACTGATCTTCCTCGTTTTCCCCAAATCTCACCCAAACACCAGGATGCCAAAGTGAAGCCACCTGTCATTGCTGGCGCTTGTGGACGTCTAAATGAGCAAACAGAGGAGGTGTGGGGAACGTAATGAAGTGTTCTGGCGAGTGGTCCCCTTGGTGGGACGTGGGTTACAGAGTGCTGAACACCTGCTCATGAAAGCTGCTAGCTAACTTGTTGAGTTTGGGCTGCCACGCGTCACAACAACTGTTTGAACTGCAGAAATATGAGGAACGGTTATAATGAAACGCTAAAACACATGGGATCAATCAGGCTTATTGGTTTAATTGGAGCTAAAGCGTCTGTTGTCAGTAGGGTCCAAAATGAACACCCCAAGAGCTGAATGCAAGTAAAATTCAGTATTGGCTATTAAGCCGATTAAAGCGTTTGCCAGTAACTTAATTCAGAGCTGCAACATTTTAAATCAAATTATAATAATAGTCTGACCTCACTGATTTAAGCGGCACATAATCCAACTGAAGACCCACACACATCTTTCCTACTTCAATGGAAAATTTTGTTCATGCCTGATTTTTGTATTATTATTCATAACTCCATGATGTGACGCACGTGGAATAATTCTCACATGAATCCCAGATGAAAGTATCAGGAACAAAACCACAATGTGTCCTGACGTTTGTGACAGGCGCAGTTTCACTGAGAGACGGATAAGGAGTCTTCTTATACTATTCTGTGAAAAAACCCAGCCCAATAATTCCAGTGTCAAAGTGATTTAAATATATATTTTTAATAAAAATGATAATACGAAAACGAAATACAGTTTCATGGCTGTTAAGGAATATTTATGGTTGGGAATTTTCTCAATACACTCACCATTGGCAGTCGGGTCGTCAGCCCACTTCACTTCATAAAACATATCTAGACAACCCATGTGACTGCGGTGGCCCAAGGACGTCTTTTTTTATGGGACGCTTAGCCTGACGTTTCACAGCAGAGGTGAAACTTAACCACTGCTATCATGATCCAATCAGAAAGTGTATGAAGTCTCCAAAACAGAATTGATTTCCTCACTCTGAAGGAATAAGAATTTATCGGCCTGGTTATTTTCTAAATGTTGCGGCCTGATTCCACTCTATATCATCGAATCAATATCACTTTATATAGGCCTCTGATAATGTTGTCTGCCTATACGCCTTACATGGGTTATGACCTATACTCATTTATCTGCCCTTGAAAATGATGAAATATAATACTATTTCTATAGGTGAAATAAATTATCCTTTTTTCTACAAATGAACATTTGCTCATGAAAAGAGGATGCAGATATGATACATTTAAAATAGTTCACTATTGAAAAAACTTTTGCTGATAATTTACTCATCCAAGATGTCATCCAAGATGTCCATGTCTTTCTTTCTTCAGTTGAAAAGAAATTAAGGTTTTTGATGAAAACATTCCAGCATTTCTCCATATAATGCACTTTACTGGTAACCAAATGTTTCAAGGTCCAAAAGACACTTTCAGTGCAAACTGTTCAAAGGGCTTTAAACGAGTCAATTTGTTCGTTTCGTTTGTTGAATGAACCAAATGACTCGGAAAGATTCGTTCATTTTGATGAACGATTTTGAACAGGAGAGTCACGAACGTGCATCACAGAACAGAGCAAGGCGACCATTTGAGCTTATAAAACTTAAACTTTGTTATTTATTTATTAAATGAGTGATCGTTTTCGCTTAATAAGACCCTTATTCATCGTCTGGAATCGTTTAAAGCCCTTTGAACAGTTTGCACTGAAACTGTCTTTTTAGACCTTGAACCGTTTGGTTCCCACTGAAGTCCATTATATGGAGAAAAATGCTGAAATGTTTTCATCAAAAACCTTAATTTATTTTCGACTGAAGAAAGAATGACATGGACATCTTGGATGACATGGGAGTGAGTAAATTATCAGCAACAGTTTTTTCAATAGTACTCCTTTAAGCCATTACTGTGCACTCAAAATTCTGCATTTATTCTGCGATGGCTCTTTGTCAAGCTTTAGTGTAGTGGAACAAGAGAGGGCTGGTGCATTAAGTTCCTGATAGGTTAAGCATTTGTAAACAGTGTTTAATTCGATAAACACACTGAATGAACTGTCCACACGCCCACCGTCTTTGGGAAAAAATTCAATTTTCCTGCTTCAGTTAGTTCCTGCAATTCAACTAAAAAGACTTGCCCTGTGTATTGAGCAAGATAAAACCAGTTCCTGAGCCGTGTGCCATTTAAAACTACCAATCACAAAACAACTTTTATAATCCTTACTGTATGAAACTGAATTTTGGCCAGGATATTGAAGGGCCTGTGCCTTATTTTAGACACACAGGCATGTATCACAGCTCCATTATTTGAACATTTTTACATACAAATATTGATTAACTTGAAGGAATAATGTTTTGCATGATTCCGTTGATTAAACAATTTAACGACTCACTCATAAAGGCCATCACGTTTAATTCTAAATGACCACTTGGAATAAATTAATGATTTAATGACTCAGAGACAGTTGCTTTTCACCACCTAATGGTGATATGATAATATTTATATAATATGACACAGTTTTCTCATGGTAATATCACAACTCTAAACCCTGTGGTATTAAAGGCCAGCCCGTCTCATCCCAAAGCGTCAAATACCTACGCTTTTGACATTTCGTCTACATCCAACGCACATGGCACCCTTTATGAGACGCAGATATATGTGGGCCAGAAGGCGCCTCCTAGTGGTCTAAACCTAACCTTACCCCAGACCTAAACCTACCCATAACCAAACAAGGCTCTGTGCATGTTATATTGGAGCAAAAGGGTGCCACGTGCATTGGATTTAGACGAAATGTAAAAAAAAAAAATAAAAATAAATAATCACTATATGACGCCCAAGGATGAGAATGCATAAAAAAGGCAAACACGTAATAACATAAATAAATGGAGGGAACACATTTGGCTACACCACCTCTCAACGAACAGTTGAGCAAACACGATTTATTCTTGCTCTCTTCATGCAGGTTCGAAAAGGGTTTTACATTTTTCTTCTTTACAACAAGGCAAACAAGAACCTCCAATAAAGCATTGGGATTGGATTTCACTGAAGGCTCTTGTGAGATGCTGCGATTAGATAAGCTGTGTGTATTGAGAAGAAAGGGAAGTGAATTAAGGAGCAGTGTAGTTATTTGCTGTATGTTCCCAGATGCCCACAGAAGGAGATATATTGGAATCATGTCCATTGGATCATGTGTGGACATGAGACCTTAGAGTTCTGGTAATCTAAGTCAGCCGTCTATAAAAAAATGAAGAGGCACGGAGTTATTTGTGCAAGATTTCACATTTTTTTCAGTTATCCAGTGATTCTGCAATAATGTGTTAATGAGCATTACTGCAGCATGGGTATAGCGCAGAATATTAATTAAAGAAATAGCTCATTTTTATTGTCTTTGTCCTAGAAGAGTAGAGACAACTACATTCTTTAAATGAATGATTTTATTCCACCACGTTGTGTAATAATAAAGTAAAGGTATGTGCTTATTAAAGGCATGCTACTGTATATGCTGTGCTCTCAAAAAATATATTGATAACTTCAAAAGGTATGAACAGACACGTAGTCAGGTTAGATGGCAATGGACCCAATGTATAAAGGTAAATCATTTTTACAACTCAACTTTTAGAACTGTTATGGAGTTTGTCTAAAGATTTTTGGTTGAATTCAAAAGCAATTTTTGCTATTTCAGAATGATTTACTTCAAATTAGAGCCCGACTGATAAAGAATTTTGAAGGCTGATACCGATCCAAATATTTTTGGGTTTTAAAATCGATATTCCGATATATTGGCCAAAATTTTTTTATATATTTTTATTTCAGTTTTAAAATCGATATTTCGATATATCGGCCAATATTTTTTTAATATATTTTTATTTCAGAAACACGCAACAAAACATTAACAGATTTCCCTACCATTAGTTATTTGTAGTTATTTATGAGTTTTAACTAAAATAATATGATAATGCATTTTAAAAAGAAACTTGTTTCTTTTATTGTCACAACAGAACAGACTGATGATAGTGGCATTAGCTAGCTTTATGGTTAGCTAGTCTATGATGAGCCTTAATTTAGCAATGGATGACGGTCATACTGCAAATTGTAAAACATACATTTTCAATATGATAGGCCAAGGAGAGATGATATGTCTCATTGCTATTACTGTCATGCGCTATTAAAGAAATACTTCAGTCACATTGTCAAAAGTTAAAAGGACAGTCAGTCAACTACACCATAACAATGTAACGTAATTATTACTAG
Organism: Hybognathus amarus; assembly: GCA_030378365.1. Taxonomy (NCBI): domain Eukaryota; kingdom Metazoa; phylum Chordata; class Actinopteri; order Cypriniformes; family Leuciscidae; genus Hybognathus; species Hybognathus amarus. Next base: position 165,982 of record JAQIUQ010007135.1, on the reverse strand, counting down.
CTAATTCCGCTTCACTCTCGGCTTATTTAACAGCAGCAATACTGGACATGATAGTCACAAATTTTGTTGTGTTTATTTGAGTTAAGAGAACTGATGTTCTTTTAATTGTTATTCAAGCAATGTATGTCTCGTGACCAACTCAACGAGTGTTGCCAACAGGGACGATGTAGAGTGCCCTCTGGTGGACAAACTGTACAACTCCAATACTCATGACATGGTTCAAGCAGGTTTCGTCCATTTTTATTTATTTTTTTTAAATAATTATTTATCGGCCATTATAACTGCCGATACTGATAGTTTGGAAAATGCCTAATATTGGCCAGATAATATCGGCCTGCCAGATATATCGGTCTGGCTCTACTTCAAATCATAATGAAGTTGTTACACACTCAAATTACATTAATTTTATATGATTTTTTTCATAGCACTTGATTTTACAGTCCTGTTCCACAAGTATATACTACTGTATGTACTTATAGTAGTCATATAGTAGGGTGTTGTAGTCATACATAGATATCATATAAGAGACTAGATGCCTTATTAGCCGCTGGGAACTGAGAAATCAGGCCGTCATCTTAAACCGATCGTATTGCTATTGCATAGCAGCAGTAGATGCCAGAGCACTGTGCAGCATATTCCTGCTCAAATCGGCGAACTACCACTTGGGAATTACTTTTCACAAGTAAGATTTAAGATTTAACATTAATGTACTATTGGTTGTGTGAATAAAATATCCCATGTGTCCTGTATCATAGCTTATGTATGGCCTTTGCAAAAAAAAACCCTGCATGAAAATCAGTTCAGTATTCAGTGAGATATGATTAATTACATGCGTTGACAGCTCATTGCACCTGTCATACAGATTACACTGAGTGGAGTGAGCGGGTAACTGGTTTAAGATGGCGGCCCCACGGCTCGTCTGTGCCAATAGGCTGTAGCGGTCGATAGGGCGTCTATCTATATGATGTCTACGGTTGTAGTGACGTGTTGAGTCCCACTGAGGTGATGGGCCCCGGCTAGGACCCAAGCAATCCGATTGGTTCAAAGCACATTTTACGGGTAATCACTTTAGTGGCTGGTTACAAATATCAGTCGCTTGAACTACGTTATAACATCCATTCATATATATTAACTTATATGTTTACTAGTATATAAGCGAAGCTATAGATTGTGAAATTTTTCTTTTCTTTTTTAAAATAGTTTTTTTGGCTTAGATAGTAACATAGCATACAGCTATCCAAAATGATTAGAGAGAACATTTTTCTCACCATCTACGATATTTATCGACAAAAAACTTTGATAACAAATATGATACAGGCTTAATTCTGTTTAATAATTATTTATGACATGCTTGTAATAAAAAAACCTAATTATATTATGCCTTATTGCTTAATAACAATTAACAATGTCGCAAAACATACCTAAACATGTTCTCTCTTTCACTTTAACTAAATAATCAGGATAAAATTAAAAAATTCAAATTAAAACTAGAATGTACATTTCCAGAAGAAAATGTGAAGTGGTGCTTGCAGTAGCAAATCTCACCATCCGGTTGCTAGGGTGTTCTGGGTGGTTGCTAGGCGGTTGTTAGGGTATTCTGGGTGGTTGCTATGGTGTTGCTATGCGGTTGCTAGGGTATTCTGGGTGGTTGCTAAGGTGTTCTGGGTGGTTGCTAGGGTGTTGCTAGGGTGTTCTAGGTGGTTACCACTTCCTGGTGGGTTTAATTTCACATTTAAAGTATCTTTTCATTTTTTAAAATGATTTTAAATGAACAGTATTTAATGTTTTATATTTTAAACATTTCAAAACATTTATGCATCTTTAACTGCTCTTCAGATTCATTTTAATAAAGGTTGATCTATTAGATTACAATTTCTCTCCCTGAAAATCTCCTGTTTAAACCTTTTTCTTACAGTCTATGGTTTAATGAAAAACCTGAAAAGCACCGTTTATTTAATTTATATGTTTGTTCTGTTGTATTTATTTGTGCTATTGCTAGTAATTTGATCATTTGTCCTACTGTTTAAACGTACTGTTTAAAAGTGTCATAACCTTAATTATTATGGTTACACGTATTAAAAATAACGAGAATTACTAGGCTTGTTTTATAGGCCCAATTTCTTTTCTTTTACTTTATTAATTTTTTGTTGTAGTAGGGCCAGTAGAAAAAATCCTTAGTGTTGAGCCCTGTGTATAATGCCCACAAACCCTGAACCAACCTCTAAACCCAATCTTAACCCATGTTATGTAATGTGTCAAACAAGAAATGTTTCAATGCACCAAAAGTAATTTGAAAAGGCAACATTAAAAATGTACAATTGACATCATAATTTTACCCTATCAGAATCTGCAAAATGTTAATAATGTGGACTATACATCTGTTAAATAGTTTTTTTCAGGACAGTACTACAGTACATTAAAAACATCTATTGTTTCTTGTAATTATTAACATTTTGCAGACGTGTGAATCATATGGGCTACAGCAGCAGAAGAACACACATGGTGTCACTCATGTCAGCTAAGAACAGGAAATTGAAGCTATAATTCACACAGGCTCACCAAAATTGGACAAAAGAAGACTGGAAAAATGTAGCCTGGTCTGATAAGTCTGGATTTCTGCTGTGACATTCAGAGGATAGGGTCAAAATTTGGTGTAAACAACATGAAAGCATGGATCTATCCTGCCTTGCATCAATGCTTCAGGCTGCTGGTGGTGTAATAGTGTGAGGGAGATTTACTTGGCAAACTTTGGGCCTCTTAGTGCCAACTGAGCATCGTTAAGATGCCACAGACTACCTGAGTATTGTTGCTGACCATGACCATGCCTTTATGACCCCATATTCTGATGGCTACAACCTGCAGGCTAATACAAAGCTCAAATCATAGCAAACTGGTTGCTTGAACATGACTGAGTTCAGAGTCATATACTGGCCTTCACAGTCACCAGATCTCAATCCAATAGAGCACCTTTGGGATATGAGATTGTTGAGATTCGCATCATGGATGTGCTGCCGACAAATCTGCAGCAACTGAGTGATGCTATATGGACCAAAAATCCATATGTTGTTTCCAGAATCAATGCAGCGAAGAATTAATGCATTTCTGAGAGAAAAAGGGGGTCCAACCTGATGCTGTGTCTAATAAAGTGGCCAATGAGTGTATATTCCACTAGAAAAAAAACAAGTTTCAAATAAAAGGTTTCATTTTATGTATTGACCTGTAAATAACAATTGTAAATGACTTTAATTCCCCAAGGTTACCAGGTTTTCCATGGTCATGTCTAGGTACAATACTGGTGAAATATCAGCACTACTGGAAGGCCTCTCAGCCAATCAGATTCAAGGACTGCTAATTTACTGCAATATCAGCATTTTATGTCAGAAACTAATAGAGATGCACCGATATGAAAATTTTGGCCGATACCGGTAACCGACAATTCTTTATATTTGATAAACGATATATCAGCCGATAAGCTTAAATCAAAATTTTTATCTAATTTTGAGAGCCTGATTACAAAAACACAAGTCTCACAAATAAATCCATGTCCCAAGCGCACAATTATAATGATGTTCACATTATAGTGTTGTATAGCTAAAATGACAGATTTGCACAGGTTGTACAGAACCGTATTTTAATTTTTTGAAGAATTTCAATCATATTTCAAAAAATTCAAAAACATAAACAGTGCTCAACAAGTGTCTCAGCTGAAGGGAATAATAAATTTTTTATCGGCTTTAATACATCGGCCAAATTTTTTAACCAGGCTGATAACGATAACATTAAAAATGAACATATATCGGCCAATACCAGATATGCTGGCCAATATATCGTGCATCCCTAGAAACTAATGATTTTCTCATAGCATATTTCTTTTTAAAAAGATAGTTCATCCAAAATGTTTTAATTGTTTCATTATTTACTCACCCTCATGTTGTTCCAAACCGGTATGAGTTTCTTTCTTCTGATGAACACAAAATATCTTCTTTTGGTTTGGAACAACTTGAGGGTGATTAAGTGATTTTAATTTCAATCAAAAATTATTTTTGGGTGAACTATCCCTTTAATATAAAACGCTTCTAAAATAGAATGGAAAGTAATTTAGCAGAAAATAAAGAAATTAATAACAGATAAAAGGATCTTTCCTCATTGGATGTGGAGTGTGTGCCAAAAACAAACCAGCTGCCACTTTTGGGACAAGAACATTTTTGTCAGATCGACCCAAATCATTTTTTTCAATGGATTGCACTTTCTTTTCTCTCACTGGGTGTTTAGCTGCATTAGATAGTTTTGAATAATTACTTGATTAAATTTGTGACTGATCTATGATGTATATTTAATTGTAAGTCTTTTTTCATCATGCATAGCCCAGACTCCATAGGATTCACTTCAAAATGTAAAATCGAGTCAGTTCAAAGATACAGCATGTAGTAGAAAACACATACTCGTCTTTCAGTATTTGGAGAGTGATTAACCTTTCGGATAAGTTTGCCTGTCAGTCTGGGTTCTGGGCTCATCAAGGTAAATGTGAACACCCATCATTTGCGTTCATTAAATCTACCTGTTCAGCCTAACCTAGATGCATCTGTCAAATCAAATACATTGCAGCACTCCTACAGAAACCAAGTTAAAGTCTCTCTAGTTTGAATTGTGCAGGGAAATAAAACCGTACACAAGTAGTTTACAAGTATATCAGATTTAACCTCCTGTTGGAGTGAATTACAACACACGTACAATACTACGAAAAAACTGGGCAGACACGTTACATCTAGCAGTCACAATGCAAAATCTGCAAAGAAGAAATTGACGCAATCTACTTAGCATTCGTTGCAGCCACTCACATGTTTGCAACACAATATTTGCTTCTCTCCCACAAAACCATTCCACGGGTGCCAGGGTGTATTAACCTCCTACATTACGCAGGATAAACCACACCGGATTTGCACTTATTTTCTCACAGTGTGGATGTAGACTTTAAGACTTGATAAGCAAGCTCTGCAGGCTAAGAACATCCTGCACATTTCAAAAAGGAGCGTCAAATATAACATGCTGGAGAGAAATTAAAATAAGACTAGGGATGTGACAACAACCAAATACAATCTAAATACTAAATAAGCCCTTTTAGCATTATTGCGGGGTCTGTTAAAAGCGACAATGCTAGCTTACAGTATATAAAAAAAGCAATCTGAAAAAGCTGCAAGATTTAATTGAAACCACAGGACCTGGAATACATTTTTTATGGGTTGTTTTCCAAAGCTGCAAATGAAATTTGTTTCATGGTGTGGACCAATAATAACATTCTGGGCTCTCAGCCATAACTATAAACAAGCTACATGACATTCGAAAGAATATATATGAAAATATATTTATTTTTCTTCTTCTGTGGGCATTTTCTGATGTCTAATCACAAAGGAAGCAAACAAATTAGCAAAACTTACTGTCACCTGAACATTGGTGTTTTATTTGAGAATCTTGAGATTACCATATTACCTTAGTTAATCAAATCTAAATGACTTTTTAAGTTTACAGAGTGGATGGAAATCAAATGAAGACACGTACCCTGCAGTCAGACAGCTTAGCACAGAAATATTAGCAATTTCGTGTAATTGCAGAAACCTGGTGGTGAATTACTCTTAATGCAGAGACGCTTCGGTGGGGACAGGACTTCCCCTGAGAGGTTTTTATAAAGTTACAGATGTTCAGTTTCCCTCAATTTGGTTCAATTTGAAACTGTTGGTAAAATGTTTAATGTAAAGGTAACAAAGTTACCTTTCACTGTGAAGATATTTAGATATACAGGAAATCGCAATGGAAGACCATTTCGATGTATCAACAGACAACGTTTAATTTTTTCGCAACGCGAGAGATCACTTCCGGCGCTTGCGCAGACCAAAGCGCCCGTGCCCTCAGATCACTTGGACGTGGCTGTGGTTACAAGAGGTAAAACGATATAAATACCGTTTTCTCACACAAAACGCTCGTTTAGTGTCTTAGGCCATCAATGTGTACTGACATTTACGAGTAGGTTGGGTATCGTTTGAATTTGAACGATTCTGATTCCGATTCCGATTCCTTGTTTTGATTCCGGTTCCTAACGATTTTCGATTCCGATTCTTTTAAGAGGCAGGGTCAAAAAAGTTTAGCTAACCTTGCTAACCAACGGTACTTGCCGAAGGAAATACTCCTTTCTGAAGGAAATACTCCTGTCACAAATACTTCTTTTGTCAAAAATTTAGCATTTTGCCGAGATTTCGTTATTTTTAGAAAAGTGAAGCCACACTTTGGACCGCCAACGTAAGCTACCCATGTTCGACTCGCGTGGTTATGCCAACACTTCCGGTAGATGCTTCTTCGTTGGTGTTGTTCAGCGGTTTCTTCTTCAGTCGGCGGACTGTGAATATCGAAACTAGGAATCAAAATGTTTACTTTTGAACGATTCCGGGAAAAGCGAAAAGTTAGTCCCGGTTCCAATCGATACTTGATTCTCGATACCCAACCCTATTTACGAGTCATTAAATCATATTTAATTTTGACTTCTCTGTTCATGCTCTTTGAGGTGGTGACCATAGACCTGCATTATATGACTGACAGACAAGAACGGTTTGACCTAAAAATATCAAAATTGAAACTACTGCGGAAACAAAGGCTACATCTTGGACGCCCTTGAGGTAAGCTAAAACATACCAAAATGTATTTCAAAGTGAACTATACCTTTAAAGGTGCAGTATGCAATTTTTTAACATTGCGACGTTCAAATTTCAGGTTTAATACATTAAAAGCATCTATATAGGAGTAGGCTGATTCCCTCAAAAAGTGTAAATATTGTGTCTCTGTGGCGCTGTCAATATACTGCTGTTTGAAAACAGGCTCAACCATTGGCGTGAGTTTGGGGCGTGGCTATCTATTTCTAATTATGCCCTTTTGGGCTATACCAGCTATATAGTCTAGGAAACATCGAGAAGAAAAAAGCTTCAGGAAACCTTAAGGAACCAATGTATTTATTCTTTATGGGGTGATTTTACTTTTGTAGTGTTCACTCATTATTTTTGTATTGTAGGCAATGTGACACCTTTAAGCTAAACCTTAAAAAAGACGTTTTTTTATAAACTTGTCTGGCTTATTGATGCTTTGCAAAAGCAACACGTCAAGCACTGCAGTTGTCAACTATTTTTAACCCAAGTTCAGATGAGGATATATGCCTCATATTTAGTTACAATAAATAGTAAATAAAAATGTTTGGCAATGGAATCAAGGAAACACTTGCTAAAAACTGAAAAGAGGGATCAGATTAAGCTTTATAACTTGCATATTTTCAAGGAATGGGTAAATTCTCCAGGAAACTGTTGAGGCTTTTGATGCTCTTGCTGCTTTGCTGCAGAACTGAAAGCCATATAACTTATTAAACTTCTAGGATCCAGGGTGTCCTATTTTTGTTGGCAGCATCGATAAACAAATCAGTGGATTCCCACCAGGGCTCTGTGCAGATCTCCAGAACCTACCACCATCAATTCACAACACAGTCACAAACATTTCAAACTCCATGCGAAATGTTTACAGAGATGGAATTCACATTTTAATAAAATCTGGACGGGGAGGTGAATATTTAAATGTTAAGATTATAAACACCTTATTTAAATATGTGTGTGTGTATATATATATATATATATATATATATATATATATATGTTAGGGCTGTCAAACGACTGCTGTCGTGGGCTGTCGTGATTAATCGCATCCAAAATAAAAGTTTGTGTTTATATAATATATTTGGGTGCACTGTGTATAATTATTTTATGCATGTAGGCTATATACTGTTTATAGATTTATATATAATTTATATTATATATACAAATGTAAATATTTTATATATAAATAATCTTTTTTAAATATACATGCATGTGTGTATATTTATATATATATACAAAATAATAAAACACAGTGCACCCACATATATTATGCAAACACAAACTTTTATTTTGGAAATTAATCGTTTGACAGTCCTAATATGTATACACAGTATATGTATATATATATATATATATATATATATATATATATATATATACATATACAGTATTTATAGAATATAATATATACGTTAGAAAAAAGGTGAAAATGAGTTCTTCTAACACCTTAAATTATCGCCTGGTTTCACAGACAAGGTTAAAACCTCAGTCCCAGATTAAGATGCATATTTGAGTTGTCTTGTATTATTATACTTGATTTATTTGTCACAAGATGCACTCCAGTAATGTTTTTTTCCCTGAGGCACATTTAAATGTCCTAATTTAACTAAAGCCTGGTTTAATCTAAGCCTTATATATATATATATATATATCAAACCAAAGTCACTCATAAGATGCCATGATGCAAGAGAAGTTTCACGGATTAGTTTCAGTGATTAGCAATAATGTAATAGCTACTGTAAAACCAACATTAGAAAAGAAAAATCTACAAATTAGTTAAGTGCACTAATACATTAGACATTTGATGGTGGATGACTAGTCAACTAGTGCAATCGATGCTGACTTTGAGATCTCCATTAATCTTTTGTTAGAGGCATTCTATGCGTTGACATTTTCATCACAAACCTAATAGAGTCTGAAAAGAAGAGGTGTGGAGGAAGAGCTTATGTCGTATGATGAAGAGCATAACATTAATGCTCAAAGCCCTTAAAAATCTCATTTAGTCATCAGTTGGCAATGCTTTTCAGCGTAAATGAGTTGAGAATCCAAATTAATTTCTGCAATGAAACAATATACACCATCACACAGCTGATGCACTTTATAAGATTAGATACTGACGTTTTCAGGAAACCAAGAAACACACACAACCATCTCCGTAATGTGGCTCTAAGCACGTATAGGGCACAATGGCACACGTGAAATGTCTATATTGTAAAAATTCTGTACATATTCTTCTAAAGCATATTCTGTGTCTGATTATTTCTATAAAAACAAGTATTAGTTATAAACCAGGCTCGATATCCTAATTAACACAAAACACGCTAATGTTATTTGGAAATATATGAAAAGAGCATCAAGAACTGACAATGTTTTGTGGAGGTAAAAGCTTATTTGGATGAATAAAAGGAGAGATGCTATATCAGAGATGAGACCGTTTCAGGCAGTAAACCCAATTCAGAGAACATTTAAAGAGCTCTAGAGATGTCAACTCAATAATGCTACCGGCCTCTCCAATAGACTCACTGGCAGACAACCCTGAAATGTCCTCTAATCAGCTCTGACACCCATTTAAAGGCCAGAAGACAGAGTTGCTGAATAGAGGAAAGATATAAGAGCTTAAGTAAATCATAATGTAATGTAAAACATTTGGACGAAATCATTTCAGAACATGTCAAACATATTAAATGTAGAATTGATATCGCATTTAATCCTGCTGTTATTTGATTAAAAAGGTCTTTGTGGTGTACAAGAATAAAGCAGAGCTCACATACACTGACGTTACACCCTGTTACAGCTCTGGGAGCTTGTATTATTTTCGATTTAGCATTTGGTTTCATGCTCTATATAATTATTTATGGTATCAAAGCAGAGACTCTGCCTCCAGCTAAAGTGAATATATTAACACTTACATATTTCATACACTTAGAGAGCATGTATAATGTCGACTTCAACAAATTTGAATTTCAAATTAACGTAAAAAAAATGTTTTTACCTCTTCTTGTTTGATAATTATTATATATTGTACTCATTATAATTGTGACTCATATCTGCCTTAAGCTTATTCCAATTTTTTTTAAATAAACATGTTATGATCACTTGTTTAATCGTATTAATGTACATTTAATTAATACACTGTAAAAATAATATTTTTCATGGTTTGTAATCACAACATGTTTTCTTTGGTCAAATCAACTTAAATAATTTATGTATGTTGAGTTTCTGAAGATTAAATCAATCTCCTTCATTGTATTAACTCACTTTTTCCATTTCAATGAACGTAAAATTTTAAGGCAACCAGGTAACTTAATTTTTTTAAGCTAAACCAACAATATTTTTTAGTGTATATACACCAGTCTGTTAGAATTAAATGAAATATTTTTGATTTGTTTGTAAAGCTTGTTTGTAAAGTTTGAAATCTTATCTATATCTTTTTATAGTATTTTTATATAGTATGATTACTGTTATAATAATCAGAGTGCATGACCAAAGCAAAATCACTGTAAAAAAATATTTTCATGATTTGTAATCACATTTTTTCTTTTGTCAAATCAACTTAGATAATTGATGTAGTTCAAACAACATAATATTTTGAGTTTCTGATGATTAAATCAATCTCCTTCATTGTATTAACTCAATTTTTCCATTTCAATGAACTTAAAATTTTAAGGCAACCAGGTTACTTAATTTTTTTAAGTTAAACCAACAATATTTTTTTACAGAAACAAAAGTTGCTGCCTTAAATTTTTAAGTACAATCAACTTGGAAGTTTAAGTCATTGCAACTTAAATTACATTAAACTGACCTTAAAAATTAGTTGTACATAATATTTATAATATATAGTTATAATTGACTCACCTTTAATTTGAAAGAGAAGCAGAAATCACACCAGGGGACCACATGAAAGACAAAAAAATAGAGAAGAAAAGAAAAAAAAGTTAGAATATTGAACAAAATCTCTTTAAACATATGCAGAATGTTTAGAATGTGCAGTAAAAACAATTCAAAAGTAAATTAAAAATATATTCTTTTTTATATATATGAAACGCATATACATTGGCTGTTAGAAAACAACCTGACTCAAGAAACTAAATGTTTTCCCTGAAGTTTCAGATGCTCATTACTATTTCTCACTGCACCACTGACTGAATTAAACATCGATGAAGGTAGTAAACATCCCCACAAATGTTTACCCTTTTTCAAATCAGACACCTTTAACAAAGGTTACCAAATTAAACATCAGATGGAGGTGGATGCATGAGGCTGTATAATGAGAAAACAGCACAAACATCTTAACAGTCCCATGACATGCATTTAGCAATTTATTGCAGCTATTGTCTGGGACATGAATGTGGATTAATGGATGATTTAATTCATGTGCATAATTACTAAAACATGTCACTCTAAAAGGCAAGATCTTCTATATTTCTAGATTTTTTTTAATGATTTTGCATTATCTCCCCACTACAAAAGCAACTGGGAAAAGGAAAGCGTGTATACAGATGTGTCTGTGTGAGTCAATATGGAAAAGTGCAAATTTGAGGCCTTTTTCCGAACCTGAAAATACAGTAAATAAAGTCTGTCTCAATCTACATTAAAACAAAGGCTTCCTGGGCTGTTGAAGATGTTCCTTGTTTCAGCTGATGTTGCGTTTTTGTGCCGTGCTGTGATTCTTAAATGGGTCATCCAAAACAGAAGAGGGGAAAAGGAGGAGGTCCTTCTCCCCGCCCACTCTCTCTCTCCGCTCTCTCTCTCTCTCTCTCTCTCTCTCTCTCTCTCTTCATATACAGAGCTAATTAGGCATCCCAGCTCAACTTCTCCTCAGAGACTTCTGTGCACTGCCTTGCTTGTCTCTATCCAGCTCAGTCATGAATAATTACTCTTTTGCTGGGATCTCCAGTCCAGCTTGACGGCAGGGGCGAGGACGCAGCCAATGAGCTTACTGAGATTCCAAAATAAAATCCCCTCCCCTCTCTCTGCAGTGTAGCTGTGAGTTTTCATTATGTCATTTTAACAATAACCATCTAACAGGTATTTTGTTCAATTCTGCATCACACAAACACAACTAAAAACATATGAATACCTTTGAAGTGCATTCTTAGAGGACTAAACTGTGATGTTGTTTCCCCTGTCAAAGCAAGCCTGGGACGGGCTGTTCATAATCCCCCGCTGTTGTTCGGCAAATAGAGTTGTCAGCACAATGTTACCTCTCTCGTTCTCATGGGACACATTTCCGTTCAGTGCTGTTCACCACTAACACATTACACCTGACTGTACCTCCAAAAGCCATCTTACACTTTTTTTGTTTTACTTTAAAATGGACACACTGGGATGAAACCAAAATTGAAAATGCTTTTTAAATCAGCCTTAACAATAATGTTTGTGACACGAATATTTTTTTTTTATTGTGGATCATTTCCAATTAATTTGGATTAAATTATGAAAAAAATGTTATTAACCACATAAAATGATAACACTTCATGTAATTTAAAACATGGTGTGCAATGATCCAGATTTGATTCAGTCGACTGTAAATATGCACTACCGGTCAAAAGTTTTAGATCGGTAAGATTTTTTTTGTTTTTAAAAGAAGTCTCTTCTGCTCACCAAGGCTGCAATTATTTTATAAAAAGTGTAATTTATTCCTGTGATCAAAGCTGAATTTACAGCATCATTACTCCAGTCTTCAGTGTCACATGATCCTACAGAAATTATTATAATATGATGCTCAAGAAACATTTATGATTATTATCCATGTTGAAAACTTGAAAATATGTTGTTGGATTCTTTGATGAATAGAAAGTTCAAAAGAACAGAATTGATCTGAAATGGAAAGCTTTTGTAACATTAATCACTACCATTCAAAAGTTTGGGGTCAGTAAGAATTTATTTTTTATTTTTGGGGAAAGAAATTAGAAAATACTTTTATTCATCAAGGATTGATCAAAGGTTACGGTAAAGACATTTTTAATGTTAGAAAAAAATATATATTTTAAAATAAATGCTGTTCTTTTGAACTGGGGAATTTTTTTTTTGTTTTCAACATTGATTTTTGAGCATGAAATCAGCATATTAGAATGATTTCTGAAGGATCATGTGACACTGAAAAATGATGTATAATCAGCAAGAGTAATGATGTTGAAAATTCAGCTTTCAAATTACATTTTAAAATATATTAAAATAGAAAACAGTCATTTTAAATTGTCATAATATTTCACAATATTACTGTTTGTCTTTTTTTTTTCATCAAATAAAGCAGCCTTGGTGAGCAGAAGAGACTTAATTTAAAAAAAAAAAAAATCTGTACTGATCTAACACTTTTGACCGGTAGTGTAAATGATGATGAATGATATTGAGGAAGTTGGATTTACAGTTGACGTGACAACTAGCAACACATTCTCATCCCAAGGCGTCATATATGGCAACTTTGCCAAAGCGTAGACATCCAACACACATGGCACCCTTTAGCGTCAAATGAGACGCTTCGGTTATGGTAGGGGTTAGACCACTAGGAGGCGCATATATATCTGCGTTTAAAGGCTGCCATGGACATTGGATCTCTACGCATTGGCAAAAGCATTGTATATGACATCTTAGGATGAAGAATGGGCTCCAACTAGGGTTTGCTATCGTTGCTATCGACTTTTGATTTTTATTCGATTCCTAAAATGCAGGCACATTAACCTTTATTCTAAGTCTAATTGCAAAACATTTTATTGTCAGCATATCATCCAACCTTAGACTGAATAATCTGGATCATTGCACACCATTTTTTTATGATATAACAGTTTCTGTTGATATTTTCAGCTTGTCTTCTCTTTCGGGGTAAAAACTGAAAATGGCCTTTCCGTTCAGAATATTTTTTTTTAAATATAATTTATAGTGCATCCATTATTTCAAAACATCACCGTATCGTACACAGATGTGTCTTAATAGGCACACAGTGTGTGTGTGTCACAGGATGTTTCCTTCTTGGCTGCCCTAATGCTTTCTGACTCAACCAGTTGGCTCCAGATCCTTTGACCTCACCCCGGGCCCTTCCGCTGGCTTTCAAATTAGTTTCAAAATTAGTATGCTATTTTTTCCACCTGTGCTATTTTCTCCTCCTGTTATGTTTTTGTCAGGACTTATTGTGTCCTCTGGGAACAATTACTTCAGCTGAAAAAGGCTCGTCCCTGGGGCTATTTTTTCCCAGCCTCTGTTGGTCAGAGGACATGCTAAACTGCTGGAATGTCCATCGACGTGCGACAAATTTTCAGCCAGGGGTTTATGGTGGATTGAAAAACGGAGCGGCGCGCAGAGTCATGCAGCCGCACTTAACGCGAGCCATCGGTTCTTGCCGGTTGTCTCTCCGAGGCTGCAATTTGATGGAGAAAGAGGGCTCGAAAAATGGCCTTGCTGCAAAAGAGAAATACTACAGTAAGTGCTTGACACAAAGAGCTCTTCTTTGCCGCCAGTCCACCCCTGGATGGGAAAAACCAATTTAGAGCCATTTTTCACCATGCACAGATGAAACAATCTTGCTTTTTACCCATGACTGGAGTGTGCTTCAAAATGGCTAAAGATGAAAATGGCAGGTTTCACATGGGCACTCTGCCCTACTTTCTATCAGCGGCTCATATGAAATACGCTTCTACGGCATGGATAGCCTCATTCCCGCTCCATTCCTCCAGGTTGCCACACGTCCAAGAGCACCAGCCTGACACTAGCATGACAAAAAGCATTAGCACACCATGAAGACGCATTACTCCAAAGAGCTTATGCTTTGTTCACACTGCCATAGTAATGACTTAAGACATATGAGAGTAATTAGTCATTGTGGAAAAGACTCTGCTCGTGTCCATCAACATCTTGCCGCAGTGCTAGAACCCATAAGCCCAACCAAAAAATGCTGGAAATTCACATGATCCTTTACAAATTATTTTAACATATTCATAAAAACAAAACAAAAAAACACTTCAAACTCCATATGGATGTGGGTCTGTAAAGAGAGGCTATACACCACTCCAAAAATCAGTCATGTGGGGTGTTTGGAAGTCACAGTTGGGGATGTTTTCCGTGAAGCAGGAAAAAAAAAACGTGTTTTATTTTAGATTTTTTAGTAACATGTGGTTTACTGAACAAACTATGTCTGTCTTTATAGGTGCATGTGTGATATTTCTGAGTAGGGATGCACTCGATCCGAAACTTATAGGCTCCGATAATGGTATTTTTGCCGGAACAAGTATCGGATCAGATGAGGCCGATCCAGGCCGATGAATAGGATACATATTGTGCGTATAGGCCTATATACTATTGTGTTATTGTTAAGCCCCAAAAAAGGCACAAAAACATTATAAAGCACCATGAAGTTATCTTATAAGTGTTCTGAAGCCATTATAGTATAATGTGAAATATAAATTAATATTAAGTCATTAAATTCAAGTTCAATGAAATTGAAAGATTATTAATATCCTTTCTTGTTCTGTCCTATCGATCATATGTTGCTGCCTCATTAAACAGCTGTGCTATTTAAAACATGTCTCAATTTTGAAGCAGACTAGGCTATATATAATAATAATAATTGAGCTTCTTGATTTTTTTATCTTCGTTTTCATGAATGTATTTTACAAGAATATAAAGAGCAATGTGTAACGTTTTAGCAGATATAGGTGTTGTATAAAGTCTTATTATCTCTTATTTGTTCCCCACTATTTTTTTTCTCAATACATTTTCAGATTATACAATCATTGTGCACTCGTGATTTTTCTAGACTAAATTTTTTTAATTTTTTTTTCTATTATAAACTAGATTAGTTATCCACTAATGAGTTTATAATAGAATTTTTTGTCATAGATTATGATCATATATGTATTTGTTATTTATCTTTATAATTAAGTTGTCTATAAGTAAATTGTGTTTAACACACACACAAGTGATTATCAGTTCAACACACAGAGTTATAGAAATTCAACTTGATTTAAAAAAAAACAAAAAAAAACAACAAAAAATATGCTGGTATTGGACGAGACTCAGAATTTATGGTATAAGATCGGAACAGTTTTAGAAAAAAAAAAACGCTATCGAATGCATCCTTATTTCTGAGGATCTATTGGCAGAAATGCAATATAAGATCCGTAACTATGTGTCCAGTGGTGTATAAAGACCTTAATCAATGAACCGTTATGTTTTTATTACCTCAGAATGAGACATTTATAACTGCAGACACCCCATCTCCCTCGCTGTGTAATGGCTTTGATAATCAGCTGATTAGTACAATTGACCGTAAAACACTAACATTACAGAAGTGACCAACCCGTCGATCACGGTTAGACAAGTCGATCTTAGAAGCATTTTAAAGTCAGTCGCGAATGAGTTTTCAAAACCAGAGAAAAAAAACCCTTGGCACTCGTTCAGTGAAGTCTACAAAGTTAACTGTGGATTTGCTTGCTGTGAGGATAATCCTTTGTGTGAAAAGGAAATTAATTAATGAATTTGTGACATTTAGAGGTAAATGTACAACCGTAAGTTATAAGTTAGTAGAAAACGATATTAAATTATCAATATTGTCCCATCTTAAGACTAAATTCAGAGTTTGAAATGAAGCTCTGCACACAGAAAAATACTGCACATGCAGTGGTTAAAACAATATTGTATTCCTTCGGTACATATGCGTGACCAAAAAAAAAACAAAACAAAAAAACCAAAAACACCAAAAATGTTTTAAAGACCAAAAAAAAGTGCTTCATATATAACAACACAAGATTAATAATATACAATATTGGAGGAAATGGAAAAAAATGACATGGCTATGTGATGCAAGATGTTTCTGCTAAAATGTTAAGCTTTAAGAAGGCAAATTAATGCAAAAATTGTAATTGCAACAGTGTAATATTTCAGCCAACTTGATTTGTTTGTTTGCTAAATGTCCTTGTGAATAACTTGATTAGTATATTTTCTATTAGCTATATTTTCAATTAGTTTGTGTTTATCTTTAGAAGCTAATTAGCATTTAAAACAGCCAGAGATAAATATAAAGGAGAGGAAATCTTGCAATATATATATATATATAGCAATAATAGCAGTAACATTTAAGTATTCAAGTAAAATATGAGCTAATTTGTGGATATTCAGTCAGATTTACATGTTTGAATGTGAATCGCTTTTAAGTGTACGTTTCCATAAACTGTAACTAAAAAAAATCCACTGATCTCCATCACTGTTTCATGCGCCTCTTCTTTTCCCCTTCAGGCATTTAAAATAAACTGCACTGCATTTCCGTCTTTCTGCCTTTCTTCTCTCTTTCATGTACCACAGTGTACCAGGAATTGCTTAGTTTCTGTATTAACAGGCTGTCCTGTCTTGAAATTAATTTGTGAAAGAAATGTCACTGAATGCCACCAGCATAAAAATCAGCCCAGTGATTTTAAATCCCAGCACAGCATGACACATATGCTACGGTACAGGGGCACATCTCCTCCTCTTAAAGGACATGCAATACCACATGTACTGTATGGCAGGAGGTAGAAGCGTGCAAAAACAAAATGTACTCAAAGACGAAATACAGTACATACAGTTGCAGGAAAAATACGTTAACCATTTACGTTTAATTCCCTACATTTTAAGTTTTATTAGACACCGAGTTAATATTAAATGTGC
Source organism: Hybognathus amarus (assembly GCA_030378365.1). Lineage (NCBI taxonomy): Eukaryota > Metazoa > Chordata > Actinopteri > Cypriniformes > Leuciscidae > Hybognathus > Hybognathus amarus. Next base: position 148,664 of record JAQIUQ010007135.1, on the reverse strand, counting down.
AGGCTGGAAAAAGTATGTGAACCCTGGAATTTAATTTCAGTTTGACCCCAGCAATAACCTCCAGCAGACCTGTCCTGTAATTGTGGATCAGACCCGCACAGCGGTCAGGAGGGATTTTGAACCTTTTGGTTCTGCAATATTCTTGTGATGTCTGGTCCGAAATCGCTCTCTTGAGGTCAAGCCAAAGCGCCTCACTCGGGTTGAGGTCAGGACTTTGATGCGGCCGTTCTAGAAGGCGCATTTTCTTTCGTTGAAGCCGATTTACTCCTGTGTTTTGGGTCACTGTCCTGTTGCATCACCCAGGCTCAGTTGAGCTTCAAATGGCAGATCGACGAGCTGACATTCTCCTGCAATGTCTTTATAGTCTCTTCAACATCACAGCTAGCATTAGGTTGTGATGGCGCTAACTCTTAGAAGAAAAGGTTGCATATAGAACCTTAAAGGGTCTTGTCAGGGGCTTCATAGACCATTTTCAGGACTTCCCCTCATTTTATGGATTTAGTTTAAATTAGGCAAATCAAAATTGTTATAAAACCATTTCATCTTACAATCAGGATATAACAACCCAGGGGTTGAGTTATTTATCTTTTTGCGTCCTCTTTACGAGAGAGCAGTGCAGCTCCATCAGATTGGTATGTGTCTTCGGTAAAATATAGATGTGTAAATGTTTTGTATCTATAAATTCGTTATTGTTCTTTATATCATTTCATTTTATGCAAAGAAACATACAGGGGCGCGATGTGGGTCACCTACACTCTAAAAATGCAGGGTTGTTTTAACCCAACTTTGGGTCAAATATAACCTGGGAAAACCCAGACAACTTCCGGCAAATTAAGATTTACTCTGAAATTTAGTCTGGCAAAAAGGTCATTCAAGCCCATTTCCAATCCGTCGAAATCGCGGCACCAATCAGAAACGTTGGGGTGGGCTTTACAAGATGACGACAGCGCTGGGATTTTGAAGCAGATTTTGTAGCCTACACTACAAAGATGGATGCTGCCATCGAACATCACTCGTTCGAATCAGCTATCCCGCCTGTTTTAAGCCATTTGAAAGTTTCCTTTTTGTTAAAAACCAAGCAAAGAACAACACTCAGAGATTTTCTCTGCCGGCCGCTGCTCTGCATACGTCATCTCCTTCATCGCTCTGATTGGTTTTAGGTCTACCCTCGACGTCCGTTGGTAATGCCCCTCTGGAAATGATTTGTCTATGACGCTTTGCCAGACCATAACTCGGTTACAACTGAGAATGGTCTGGTTTTTAGGTCAAATTTGGACAAACCCAAATGTTGGGTTAAAAATGTAATTCAAATATTTAACCCAATGTTTGACCCAAAGTTGGGTTAAAACAACCCAGCAATTTTTAGAGTGTAAACGAGTGTCGGGTCTGTCTTTTCCAACACAGTCTCATGAAGATGCGCATCTATACCACAAGTGTCATTTCTCGTGGCATTTATACGCCAAAAATGGTTTTTGCGTGTATATGGTATGCACTAAAAAACCCTTGGTTAGGTTTAGGGGGAGGGGGTGGGAAGTTCGTGCACGCCAAAAAGTGCGTATCATATGTACGCGAAAATCGCGTGCCATATATACGCAAAAACTGTTTTTGGCATATAAATGCCACGAGAAATGACATTCGTGCCATAGATACTAACTTTCATGAGATCGGGCTCGTCTTTTCATGCTGGAAACGCCTGATTCCTTGCATAAAATGTTATGATTTTATTTAAAAAATATAGAGAATATAGGTGCTTAGAAAGTTCTTTTTTTAAGTTTAAAGGATTTTAGTTAATCTGTAAACATTTATTCAAAAAGAAGAAGCTAGTACTATAGTAAAAATTAATCCACACACCCAGTATGATTGGTTAAGTCAACCTATTATGACGGGTTAAATTAACAACCCAATTTGCTGGGTAAAATTACCCCCAACATGTGTTCTATCCTATATTTACCCAGCCCTTGGGTCAAAAACAACTCAAATTGGGTTGTTTTAACCCAATGTTTTTTAGAGTGTATATAGAACCTTTTGGCAAGTATTCTTTAAAAGTGTTTCAAGAACTCTATAGTTCCATATAGAACCCTTTTTTTCCTAAGAGTGTGTTCTTTGTTCCCCACATATTGTTTTCCTTTAGTGTCCTCTGTCCACAGAACATTTTGCCAGTGGCGTTAAGGAACATCCAGGTGTTCTTTTTGCAAAACAGTTATAGCATCTTGCACAAACAGATGTTTTTCTTTAATTTAATGTGTTGATTTGCACTATGCCTGCTTGAGTAAAGACGTCTATACTACACAGACTCATATTTGCTTATACAGTAGCTCAATGCATCACACTGCTGTCTTCATTTTTTGACAGGGGTATAAAATGAGCAATCACAAATGCCTATGTTATATCAATTAGCAAACTCGAAAGGGATTTGTAAAGATTGAAAACACACAAGCTTGTTTTTTGAGAAGTAGAATATGGGTTGATTCAGGGGACATGAGTCACGACTCAATCCCACGGTTGAAGAGACGGGATCAAAGTGCTTTAAGAGGATCCTAAAGGAAAATACAATCTTCACAGGTCTGCTCTCATGATATCTTCCAGATTGCATGCGGACATGGTTAGTCGGATAACTCTTGATAGATCTCACGCGGGTCAAATGAGATGCTGCAAGTTTATGACGTTTTGAGATTGAGGGATGCTTCACAAAACAGATGTGACGCGTACAAATAAAACCAGTGTCTTGATCTCCAACGACACAATCTGGTTCAACTCAAACAGGAAAGCTCATTTGTTATGTTTGTTAACATTTTCTATTGATCACATCAGCAGTTCTTCATCAAATTATGGAGAAAATCGTTCCAACGGAGCATATATCCTGTCAAGCGCTGCAATTGAGCACATTTTTGACAGTTTAATGGTGTCTGGATTCCTGTGGTGGGCGCATTTACATCCTTACTTGATTTGTGTAATTCCTTTAGTGACTTGAGTGCTAAAACAATGCAGATGGCATGGTTAAATATGAGTTACACACACACACACGCACGACGACATGTTCCTGGATCGAGAACAAGCAACAAATGCCCTCTGATCTCAGGGTAAGGGTTAGGGCTGTGACTGCCTGATAGTGATGTTTTTCCAGGAACACGTCCTACTTAAACTGCATTGTGTGGGCTTGCGCACATTGAGAATCCACAAATATATTCCCGGCGTTTTGCATAACCGCGGGCCATTGTTTCCACCATTAATGTTTAGCATCTCTTTGAAGAGCAAAGTGAACGTACTGTTTGCTGCGAGGGTTTGATAAGTTCCCGCTTCTCGCCACTGCAGGTAGGGATGTGCTGGGCCGTGAATCACAATAGGATTGAGCTCGCCGCAGTGAGTGACGACAGAGGATCTCGATTAACAAGTGTCCTCTCTGTCAGCAGTCTTCAGTTCTGCTGGGATGAAGGGAAGTGGATCTGCGCGCTGACTAGCACCTCAAGGGCTCTGGGACTTCAGCTGTCTGCGTGAGGTTGGATATGATGAGGACGCCGTCCTCGCGTTAAAAAGCTCAAGACTACACATCTATTTTAAGAGCCCGAGGGGAGTGTGAATGCTCAAATTCAACATATTTCAGGAAGTCGATGTGAAAAAATTGTGGAAAAGCATGTCCAGAATGGATGAAGGCAGTATAAAGTTTGGAAGAAGAGACCAAGGAAACAGGACAAAAGGGCAACGATGAACTTTAGTAACACGTTTGTCTCAACAAAATAATTAAAGTACATGCATTGGCACTTGTTTGGCTGCCAAACTGTATACGGGTCTTTTTTTTTTATCAAATGCCAAACAAGAAAATAATTGTGAGTGAAAGGATTAATGGTCACTGTTGAGTTCTTTTGGAAAATGTTGTTTAAAAAAATGCTAAATTCAACATTCATTTAAAATGAACCTTTTATAAATTGATATATTTGTTGTAAAACATTAACATCGGTAACACTTTACTTGAAGGGGTGTGCATAAAGGCCCGTTCTAAGCACGATAACTATAAAGATGACTATACTGTATATGCATCCACACCAACGAAAGGCAACGGTCTTTTTATATGCGTGCACGCACTGCGGTTTCAGTCAGCGAAAATGACCTGCTGTTGCTGCTTTACGTTACAAACAAATATCAAAAGAAAAACAGGCGCTTTTTGTTTTGGGTGCACGATCGATATCCTGAAAAGACGAGAGGAGTTGGGAACGCATCTAAACAGTAAATCTAGCAAGTCTAGTGTAATATCTGGATTTAGCTGACGAAGTCAATGATAGGATAAAAACATCACCTAGTACTTCAGCAATGTTGTCAACTAGCGCTGGATAGCCTACCTGAGGTAATTTTGTAACACTATGTTAAACTGCATAATCTCATTGTGAATAATTCTCACTGTTTATTCCAAGGATGCTTCCATATATTCCTCTTTTTTAACGTCATCATTGAAAGGGGGGTTTTAATTGTCAAACAGTGGAGGATTTTTTTTTACCTCGACGATTAACTCCTCTGCAATGTCATCTGCCATTTTAAATGCGTGATTCTGATTGGTTGTCAGTGTTTTATCGTTGGACAGCTGGAAATATCCCTCTGAAACGATATTGTTCCTCATATCTTTATCGTTATAGCTGTGGTGTGACCTCTGTTATTCTTTAATATGGAAAACGATTTTTAGAATTGTATCTTTATAGTTATCTTTACAGTTATCGGGCTTGGTGTGAACGGGCCTTAAGACTAACATGACACCTTCATAATCATGACATGACATGATGTGTCATGTTTTATGCATGTTTGTGACTACTATGACTACTATTCTGACATTTTTAATGCATATATGATATTGTTTGAGATGTCTTTGTAATGACACCTTGACATAAACCAATACATCATAACCTGTCAGTGTCTTTGTCATGACAACTTGACATTACTAAGACAACACAACCTGTCCGAAGCATGACATAGCAGATTAATGATCAAACTTAAGATACCACCTAGCTTTATTGGTTAACATTATATTAAACTATCAGGTGGTTGGTTTGCCATTATAACTTTTCATTATGTACCACTGTAGTTGAGGTCACGAAAAATATTCATAACACACTTATAACGCCACATGACAACCAATGTCAAAGACAACCACATGACAGTTTAGCTTAATTATATGTCAAGTTGTCATGACAAAGACACTGACAGGTTATGATATATTGGTTTATGTCAAGATGTCATAACAAAGACATCTTAAACAATGTCATATTTGCATTCAAAATGTCATTATTGGGCGAAAGTCACTTGCAAACATGCATAAACCTTACTCCATATTCAAGGCATATGTCATGTCATGGTTGTGAAGGTGTCATGCCAGTCTTATGCACACCCCTTCAAGTAAGTGTTAGAATCATAGTGTTCAACAGATATCAATAGACCTACAATCAGAACAATAGTTGTTTAATTCCTTACATTTACCATCCCAACCTTTCGCCAATATCACAACATAATCAAACCTTCGGATCACAAAACAATGCCAAACGTGTCAGGAATGAGTTAAGATTTTAGCAATTGAAATGACAGGCTGGTTAATACGCCTGGGTCTGCTAGGGGTAATGACTTTTCTGATTTACATTGCAGCAGAATTCCTTCTTTTTGTCACTAGTGTACATGGAAATAAGACGGAGTTGCTATTTCTAATTAGCCTCTCTCATTTAAAGTGAATTAAATCAGGCAGTGGTGCATAGGCTGCCTTTGCATTCCCATCACTCCGCTCTCTCCTACTTGGGCTCTGGCGTAAAATCAGCTATCCTAATCTAATCCATATTTATAAAATCGCGGACCGGTCTCAGATTATAATTAAAGGCTAACAGCCCCAATACCATAGTGTCAATGGTCTCAGTACATGGAGTTAGGATAAGATATCCACAGCTGCAGTGCAGGAGCACACAACAGCTGGCTCTGCAATTACCCAACAGTAATTGCCTCTGGGTAATCTGCACAGTAGAGCTTCTTTGTGCTTGACTGTGATTGGTGCAGACATGCAGCAGGTTAACATCTCATGATGCTTTCAAATTTGATGGAATTTCACAACACGCAAGCAAATCACGATTCGCATTTGAAAAGAGTGTATGGGTAAACCTATTCCAGGAATCAAAACACTGTGTACACATCAAATGGAA
>JAQIUQ010007135.1:0-137500 GCA_030378365.1 Hybognathus amarus | reverse complement strand
ATCTATCTATCTATCTATCTATCTATCTATCTATCTATCTATCTATGTTTAGATTTTTTTTATTGGTATGTGTTCATTTTTTCATCTATGTATCCATCCATCCATCCATCCATCCATCCATCCATCCATCCATCTATCATATTTAGAATTGTTTTTTATTGGTAAATTTTTATTTGGTATTGTTAAGTTTTCATGTTTGCATTTTCTATCCATCCATCCATCCATCCATCCATCCATCCATCCATCCATCATCTATCTATTTAGCTTTAATTGATTTCAGTACTTCAACTTGTTTAATTGAAGTTTTTTTTAATCTATAAAGTTTTTTTAATGTAATATTTATCTTTATTTCAGCTTTATTCCAATTACTGAAAATTATAATTTTGGTAGAACTCTTTTTGTTCGATTTTCGATTCGATTCTCATTTAAGTTTGATGTTGTCACCCTAATTGAGACGATTCATTCACATCAGACAGCTGTGGTTAATTTTTAAAATCATAAAAAGCACAGCATGTGATGTTTGAACCTCTTCCTCAGACCTAAGATGATGTTTATATTATGATTATATTACCATAAACACTAACGTCACATGACACGAATCTTACAAAAGCTCTAATATAGCCACTGCAAATAAATGGGGTTTGAATGAAATATGCATATTCCCTTCAGGCATCTCATATTTAAATACATGCATAAAAAATAAAATATATCAAGTGAAAAATACATCAAATATCTACAAAATAGTCACAAGATGAGTGAAAATAAAAAGTTTTCCTATGCAGGAAAAACACAGTTCTGCATTTTTGTAAATTATAAATTGTATCATTGAATAACTGCATACTTCAAAATAGTTACACTGAATATTTATAAGACACTGCGTCAACTTTTTTGTTATTAGCTTGCAGCTTTTTCAAGAGTTGAAATACTTTAAATTTTGAGTAGATTGTAGCTCATAGCTTCTAATTCAAAGTAGCTTCTCCTACATCAATGATCAATGCGCACAGCCAGCCCAGCCGCAAATATTTGAACAGACACTAAAATATAAAATAAAACCTTGGGAAAGTTGCTGGAAAAAGACTTGCGCACCACATCAACATACTGCTGGCAAAAGAACAGATCCACCCCCCATATTATTAGGAATATAAGGCTATTTGTCTCCTTCCATGAATTTACCCTACCCAAAAAACATAAATAATCTGCCAAGGTAAGGTGAAGTGGTGATATGTAGCCCTGATGGCCCTCAAAACCAAGCTATTGACAAACCACGGGAGAGGATGAAAAAATGACGGACGAGGGAGGGAAAGCAGGGGCGAGAGCAAAGCTCCTACGTGAGCCAATACCTCCGCCTCTCCCCACTCGTTCCCTTGATAAATAACAGACCTGGATGAGAATACAAAAAGAGCTTTCCCCAGCAAACTCAATCTCACTTCTGCAGTCTCCAGTGGTATGTACAGGTATTACAGAGCCTTCTGTGCTGCTTAATGGGGGAGAGGCCTGGCTGGATGTGTGTCTGACAGCTTTTTGGAACGTTTGACTGAGTCTGACTCAGGATTTGAGCAGCGTAATGTCTGCATAACACAGATTGTGTACAAGCAGGCGAAGTGCGGTGGGAACATGTAGAACAGCCCATCATCCAGCTGTCCCGACTTGAATTAACGCTGCGTTTTTTTATTCTGCTCACAACCGACCGAACATCAAGGCTTTAGAGAAGATGAAGGTCAACAGGACAGTCTTCCCTCCGCTTTCATCTGCGGGCAGCTGATGCAAACATAGAATTCACTTTTCTGCTCACATCTCTGGTAGTTCTGCTGATATTATATAAAATTGCACCTCATTTAGGAATAAAAGCTCTGGCATATAGTAATGAATGAGCTGACTTTCTTACAGTAAACAAACAAAAACAAACAAACATTAAAAGAATACTACTGAATGCGGCTTAGCTTAAAGGGGGAATTCACAGCTGGCAGGATGGGCTTTTAATAAAAGCTTTCTGTCTATTCAGTAAAAATGCTAATTCTAGAAAACAGAAAAAAGTGCTGTGGCGTTCCCTTTTACCAAAAACATTAACACCTATAATGCTGATCCTGAAAAAATGCTGAGTTTTGATCTGTAACTTTAACAAAAGCCTTAAGCTGTCATATTTTGGTATAAATATTATTAAAAATAGAAATATCTGTTATATTATAATATTGTTCCTTAAAAAAAATGTTTTTAATAAATATAAATGTATATACACGCAATACTAGTCAAAGGTTTGGATTGGTACTATGTTTTTATGTTTTTAAAAGAAGTCTCTTCTGCTCACCAAGGCTGCATTTATTTGATTAAAAATACACACAAAAATATTATTATTATTATTATTAAAAACAGCTGTTTTCTATGTGAATATATAGAAAAGTGTAATTTATTCCTGTGATCAAATATGAATTTTCAGCATCATTACAGTTTTCAATGTCACATGGTCATTCAGAAATCATCTAATCATCTGATCTAATATGCGAATTTGATGCTAAAAAAACATTCATTATGATTATTATTAATTATTATTATTATATGGTTAAAGGGATAGTTCACTTTGAAATTAATTTTTGGTATGTTTTAGCTTACCTCAAGGGCATCCAAAAGGTAGGTGTCTTTGTTTCTGCAGGAGTTTCAATTTTGATGTTTTTAGGTCAAACCGTTCTTGTCTCAGTCATGTAATGGAGGTCTATGGTCACCACCTCAAAGAGCATGCACAGAGAAGTCTAAATTAAACATGATTTAATGACTCCTAAATGTAAGTACACATTGATGCCCTAAGACACGAAACGAGTGGTTTGTGTGAAAAAACTAACAATATTTATATCATTTTTACCTTGTAACCACAGCCACGTCCAAATGATTTGTGGGCGTGGGCGGTATGTGGTAATGAGGTAAAAACGATATAAATACTTAGTTTTCTCACAAAAAAAAACGCTCGTTTCGTGTCTTAGGCCATCAATGTGTACTTACATTTACGAATTTTCATTGAATCATGTTTAATTTGGACTTCTCTGTGCATGCTCTTTGAGGTGGTGACCATAGACCTCCATTATATGACTGACGGAAAAGAACGGTTTGACCTAAAAATATCAAAATTGAAACTACTGCGGAAACAAAGACACCTACATCTAGGATGCCCTTGAGGTAAGATAAAACATACCAAAAATTAATTTCAAAGTGAACTATCCCTTTAAATGGGTTAAACACCGGTTCAATGAAAAGCACTGACATTAGTCGAACAATCGCTAACCAACGGAAAGCGCAACGCGAGTGAGCACAGAGCCACTTAAGTCATTGATTATGGCCTAACTTAAGAGGCACTGAAGTGTGAGATAACTGTAGTGAAGGAATTAGAGCAGAGCTTCTGCCATGACACACGCACATTTGCACGGCGAGAATGAAGGAATAAAAATACATACCTAAAGAAATGCAATCAATTACGCTCTCAGCCCTCTACCTCTTTTAAATTCAATTAACTCTGATAAATGCTCTGGGCCTTTAATTAAAACAGAAAATGGCAAAGCATTTATTTAAAAAAGACTGCGTACTGCCAAGTTAATCCTAATCATAACCTCAAGTCATTTGCACAGCGAAACTTTTAATTTTTCAGGAGAGGCCAGCTTGGATCATCTATACACAAGGTCTAATATCACATCACAGTTTAAATTCAGTTGACAAATAATTACTACCTGGATAAAGGGCAGGGGCTTACATCCAATTATTATTTTCAGAAAACACATGGGAAAGAATCAGATTGTTAATTACTGCAAATCTCAGCCAAAGCTAATTGACTAAAAGGTCAGCGGAGAAATGAAGGCATCTATCATGTGTCGAATGAGCCTGTAAATCCCTGCACAAATGCGTGTTTTCTACTTGTTTTATTTAAGAGAGCAACTCTGATCTTAAAGGATCAATGAGGATGAATGTTTCGTAAAGGAACAGTGTGTAATGAGAGCGTCCATTTTGGGAAATAAGCTGGAATAAGATAATGTGCTACTGTGTTCGGTTCTTAAATCACCCTAAGGGGACTTGTGTTGACTTCAGCTCACTGTACATTATCAATTCATTTATCTCCTGTGAAATGGTGTAAAATCAATTTCATGATGGATTTAGCACATTTCCAGGTACTGCAGTGCATCAGCACGGGCTAAAATAACTAAATTACCTAAATGAAAGCAACTTGTTAAATAAAGTTACCTATATTCATCAGTGTTATTATTATTATATAGTGGTAACACTTTATTTAAAGCCTTTAAGTATAATGGATAATAAATGCATGTTATAATGCATTATATATTTTCATAAATAAGTGTAACCCAAGCAGTTACAGCAGATTGCTTGTTACAGTAGATCTAAAACTGGTTGCTTGTCATGTTTAATACTTTCTAAAGGTGTGTTCAATGAATAGATAAGTAAATCTATTATGACTGTAATTAAAAGTATTCATGAGACCCCGCAGTGCATTATAAGGCACATAAAATACATTTATAATGCATTATTTATAAGGCTTTAAGTAAAATGTTAATAAATCTTTTCCGCGTCTGAAATAACACTGATATAAAACAAAACAAAAACATCAACAAACTTAATCTAAAGGTACACTATGTAATTTTTGGCCCCTATAGCATAAATCTGCATGCTTTTTGTAGAAGAACATTGTTTTGGGTGTGTTTCGGCTCTGCGCGACTGCGGATATATATGACAACTAACTGTTTGAGAGCAATTTATCTGTTCAATAAAATACCATATTCACCTGTTGCGTAATAAAACATTTTCTCGCATTCTCGCATCTCAAAAAAGCCAACCCAATGTTTTATTAAAGGGATAGGGTTTTACCATTTTGAATCCATTCAGCCGATTTTCTGATATTTAGAAGAATATCAGTAACCAGACAGTTTCTGGTCTCCTTGACTTACATATTAGGAAAAAAAATATACTATGGAAGTCAATGAGACTAGAAACTGTCTGGTTACTGATATTCTTCTAAAAATCGAAAATCGGCTGAATGGATTCAAAATGGTAAAACTTGACTGTTTAACTCTGGGGGAGTTGTAAAATAAGCCTATTTCCAATAAAAAGTGGAGTATCCCTTTAAGAGCTCTGTCGCGTTCTCTTTATGACAACAGACTCTCCTCTGTTCGGCGTTAAAAAAAAGAGATTTTCGAGATTTGGCTGTTACATGTCTACCTTTCTCACTCAGTGACATCTAACCTATGATACTCCGTCACCATATATGTGTCGAAGAATGATGAGACACTCACAGGCAGGTGGAGTACACTCTAAAAAATGTTGGGTTGTTCAACCCAAATTTGGGTTTAATATGGACAAACCCAAATGTTGATTTAAAAATGTAATCAAAAAAATTACAGTTGAAAGTGAAAGTTGAAGTTTCCAGGCTAAAATTTTAAATTTCATTTTTAACCCAACATTTGGGTTTGTCCATATTTGACCCAAATTTAGTATACTTTTGAGTGTATGTAAGTAATTTCTTAGTATACTTTTTAGAGTGTATGTACGTAATTTCCAGTTAAAACCATCCCGTCATGTCTAAAATATAAACACTTATAATAAGCTTAACATAGCAAATAAGGGTAAGACAAAAACAACTTTTGGAGGAAGGATTGATAATGTATTTACTCTTTGGTTCAAATTAGTTCATTTTGAACAGAAAAAAAAGTTACATAGTGTACCTTTAATAATCAAAAAATGGTTACTTGGCGACTAACTAAAATAATTTTAAGTTTAAGTTCCGTTGGCTACATATTTCAAAATGTAAAAAGCTTAACTTAGCTCATCGAGACAACATACCTCACATTGATACAAAAAACCTGAACAGAAGAAAAGGCCAAGCGTGAACCGATAGGCCCTGAATCAAAAGCCCAGTCATTGGCCATGGGGACATATGCAGCCTGTCTCCATGAGTGTCCTAGAGGGTGTTTAATGGACAGCGTCCCCTCATTAGAGCACATCTCCCACTGTTTAGCAGAGCAGGTGCAGGAGAAGAACTGTTTATGTCTCGGCACAGGCCTGATGAGGTGCTCTTTCCACAGGAGCGACATCTGCAGATATGACAGCTAAACTTCCCTGTTCTCCGGAAAGCTGCTAATTAAAACAAGCTCTTCACTTGTCAGACTGGAATGGGATTTTCCCAGCTGTTGCAGGAGGGAGGAACGGAGGAGAGGCAGAAGAATAGGAGGGAGGTGGGCATTGATTTGTATGTTCAGGGGGCTGAACAGTTCTCCTAGCTGATCTCCAGGAAGTCCTCTCTGGCGTAGCAAAGCTTTTTGGCGTATTGGGCTTGCTGTGCTGTCAGCATTTTATTGCAAGCTAATGAGAACTCGCTGATCCCTTCCTGATGTGTCATCCAAAGAAATACATTATAGATAATAGTGCCATTCAAAGAGTGAAAATCTCTCACTTGCTTTCATTACAGCAGCAATGATTCAAAGAGCTTATTGTGCAAGGACATCTGATCATCTGCACAAAAGAGTCACATGGTACATTATATGAACACTCATTTGGTAGCGACTTTATAGTGCATAATGTTACATAACTTTTGTCTAAATCAATAGCTTTAACGATATCTTATCTTATATATTATTTATATAACAAACTTAATATGCTGAAATGAACGAAATGACTCTAAAAAAGATTTGTTTATTTTGCTTATATATATATATATATATATATATATATATATATATATATATATATATATATATATATATATATATACATTGAAGAGTTCAGATGCAAAAGCCTCTAAGTGCCATTTGAAATTTTCTTCTAAAATGATCATTTTTATCAAGCTTGTATATTTAAGTTCAGTAATTTCACTTAAATGGCAATGAAGATTACCTATTAATTGTCATTTAAGTGAAATTACTGAACTTAAATATACAAGCTTGATAAAAATGGTCATTTTAGAAGAAAATTTCAAATGGCATTTAGAGGCTTTTGCATCTGAACTCTTTATATGTATATATATATATATATATATATGTATATATATATATATATGTATATATATATATATATGTATATATATATATATGTATATATATATATATATATATATATATATATATATACATGTATAAACACATTTTTGTAAAATAACAAATACAATATTATTCTCAAATATTATTACAAATTCAAATAAATTATTTTCTAAAATATTATTTTATATTTTAATATATTTTAAAATGTAATTTATTCAGCTACTTCATTGTTCAGTGTCACATGATCCTTCAGAAATCTTCTAATATGCTGTTTTGGGGCTCAATAATTAGATATCTTATCATCATTTTTGAAAACAGCTGTGCTGAAATACACTACAAGAGACTACAATATTTTTTATAGCATTAAAAATGTCTTATAACACACATCGAGTATACATAATGTACATGTATACACATATATAAATTAACTTTAAATCAACAGTAAATGTTGGTAAAATCAATCAAACTGTAAACATATGGTACATTAGCAAAATCCAATTAGATATTAAGCACTAAATATGCAACATTGACTTATGAATCTAATAATAAATAATACAAAACTAAATAGAATAATATTGGCAAATAACTACTGGTAAATGTATAGACATATTTATACTGTATGATTACTTATACTCCTTTGATGTTTACTGAATGTAGATATTTAGGGACACAACACACTATACGCAATCCCATAACACTAAAAACATTTCAAATTGTGTGTGAGAATGGCACAAATATACAAACTATACAAAAATATATAGTGGTCATGGTAAAAATGCCACTTTAAATGCGCATTAAAACCCAGCGACTGTGACTCCTGAATGTAATTACTGCCATCGATTTGCAATTGACAGTGAATTTCAGCTATTAATTAAGCCAAAGTCTACGCAGGATGCAGCAATGGTCAGATAAACAATACCCTGCAGGCAGGGACAGAGAACCTGGTCGCTCATCGATTGGCTGGAAATGAAGCGATACATCTGTATGTTCTCAGTTGCGAGGTGCTTATAAGCTGCAGCTCAGCAGAACTGCTTCATGATGCAAAACCTCTCTATTGTAAAGAAACATCTTTAGGAAGCAGAATCTAATTCTTGGCCTACTACATTAAGCTCCCTGACTATAATGGGTGCTAATGTAATCCCCGTAATGTAATGGGAGGCAGGCACACACTTCAGAGCAGAGTCTGGGAAGAACAAGCGCACTTGGGCTAGAGCGCGTTCACACTGCATGCCTTATTACTCAGATCCGATTTTTTCTTGTTTGGCTGTTCATATCTATATCAGATTCGAACGTGAACTGGTTTCATTCCTGCTGACCTGCATGTGCTTAAGGACCATAAAAAAGATGGTTACTGAGTATAGAAAGTATGCACATGAAGTCACTGTTAGCCAGAGTGACTGCGGTTATGCCCACTGAGTGGCAAAAGAAGTGGTAGCATTGGTTTTCAATGTGAATGCAACACAACACATCTAAAATGGGAAGGAGCTTCGAGATTGACAAGTTGACTTGACTACATTGACTTGACTTCTCATTGACTACAGAAAAGAGAAGCAAATGGATCACTGCAATTCTCAGAAATCATGTTGTGTCAATACAGTATGTTGATTTTTTGGGGGGTAAAATCATTCCCTTTATATCTTATTGTTATATATTGTATTGACAACTCATCAGTTAAATATTAACCCTAACCCATTTCAATATCTATGGGTCACTGGATCTTTGGTAACACTATCGAGTCCAACCAGACCAATCGTTTTTACTCTCGTTTCCGCAGTTTCCCCTATTAAAGGAGTAGTTCACTTTTAAAAAAAGCTTTTGCTGATAATTTACTCACCCCCATGTCATCCAAGAGGTCCACGTCTTTCTTTCTTCAGTTGAAAAGATATTAAGGTTTTTGATGAAAACATTCCAGGATTTTTCTCTATATAAACTGCAAACTTCAATGGGAACCAAATGGTTCAAAATCCAAAAGACAGTTTCAGTGCAAACTGCAAACTGTTCAAAGGGCTTTAAATGATTCCAGACAATGAATAAGGGTCTTATCAAGCGAAACGATCGCTCATTTAAAAAAACAAAAACAAACACAACAAAGCTCAAATGCTCAAATAGTGATTCTCCTGTTCAAACTCGTTTATCAAAATGAACTGAATCTTTTTCATGTCATTTGGTTCATTCAACGAACAAAATAAATGAGTTGACTGGAAAAGTTTTGTTCATTTTGATGAAGGAGTTCGAACAGGAGAATCACAAACGTGCATCGCAGAACAGAGCAAGGCGAGCATTTGAGCTTATAAAACTTAAACTTTGTTATTTTGTTTTTAAATGAGCGATCAGTTCACTTGATAAGACCCTTATTCATTGTCTGAAATTGTTTAAAGCCCTTTGAACTTTTTGCAGTTTGTACTGCAAAACTGCAAAAAAAGTGTCTTTTGGACTTTGAACCATTTGGTGCCCAGTCCATTATATGAAGAAAAATGCTGGAATGTTTTCATCAAAAACCTTAATTTCTTTTCGACTGAAGAAAGAAAGACATGGACATCTTGAATAACATGGGGGTGAGTAAATTATCAGCAAAAGTTTTTTTGAAAAGTGAACTACTCCTTTAACCCTAACCCATTTCAATATCTATGGATCAATGGATCTTTGAAACACTATCGAGTCCAACAATCGTTTCCGCAGTTTCCCCAATTAAATCCAGTCACACAGCAGCTCATCTGCCACTCAGTGACGTCAGGACATAACTCCTATTTACACGTTATTTATAAGGTTTGTGCCATGAAAGCCAGTGAATTTGTGCACAGGTGACAAGGAGGGCGCAGATGAGGATAAGGAGAAAGAGAGCAACAGTTTTTCCTCAAGCTTTGCTTGTATAGAGCGGTCACTGTAATACTTAGGACAGTTCACTCTCCATCCATCTACTAACCATCTTCCATATTCAAAGAACAACCGGTATGTAAAATTTGAATTCTGATATGATAGTGCTGTTCACAGCATATTAAGAAAAACATTGGTTTGGCCCACTTTTGCCTGCAGGGAACGTAGCCTTGGAGCTCACATCATCCAAAGCACAAACACACTTCCTCCTCTACTCTCTCTTCTAGATGAGGTGTAGGAGGACATCACGAATAAGCACTAATGAGAGAGGTACTGCGAGCTGGAGGTTTGAGCTCACTCTACATTCAGCAACCACTGGCTGAAAGCTTGAGAGTCCCCACTGTGTGAGCAGCAATTAACACCACTCCTATTGGGCTCTTCACAGTGCAATGGGAAGCAGCAGGGGTTTTCCACGGTACCGGAAACGAGCTGAGAGCCAGGAAGAGATTGAACTTTTCCTGGAATACTGCTCCTGTGTTTCCTTTTACACCTCTTTGATGTCTGCTGGAGATCAATGAAGGATGAGAGAGGTAAGGTATGGGGCACTTTACCTGTGTTTGGTCTTAGAATGCATAAGTATAATGTACTCCAACGAAGAAGTCCATTATCTTTCAGTGAACCGTCACAAAGCACCACCTTTAGGATCATACAACAGAATCCTGCATGTGTGCAACGTAGACTACATTACATAACTCAGACAGTTAACGTGACTAGCATCGAAAACCCAGGAAACAAAGAGGATATACATATATTGTGCTTTTTCGGATCAAAAGTCACGTCATTGAACAGCGGTGGACCGTATCTAGAGCAGGAAGAGTGTTTTAAACAGTGATTCATTAAATGTTATAATTTGCTTTGGATTTAGTAAAGTAATAATATAAAAATGTGGATATTATCATGTTTTTTCTTACTCAATATATAGCAGTGTTTGTATTTTAGGAAGTAGGTCCTTCACCAACACCACTACATTTGGGGTTGCCTGGCATCAAAAAGTAAAAAAAAAAACAAAAACACTAGATTATATAATGTGATGCTATAATTGCTTAAATGAGTAGTTTACTTAAAAATCTTTGGCTGATAATTTATTCACCCCCATGTCATCCAAGATATCCATGTCTTTCTTTCTTTAGTCGAAAAGAAATTAAGGTTTTTTACTGAAAACATTCCAGGATTTTTCTCCATATAATGGACTTTACTGGTAACCAAACGGTTCACAGTCCAAAATACAGTTTGTTCAAAGGGCTTTAAATGATTCCAGATGATGAATAAGGGTCTTATCAAGCGAAATGATCGCTTATTTAAAAATAACAAAGTTTTGTTCTTTGATGCGCGTTGTGACTCTGCTGTTCGAACTCGTTCATCAAAATGAACGAATCTTTTTTCGTGTCATTTGGTTCATTCAACGAAAAGATTTGTTCATTTTGATTAACGAATTCGAACAGAAGAGTCACGAACAAGCATTTGTGCTTGTAAAACTTAAACTTTTTTATTTTTATAAAAAAATCGCTTGATAAGACCCTTATTCATTCGCCTGGAATCGCTTAAAGCGTTTAAAGTCTTTTGGACCGTCTGGTTACCAGTAAAGTGCATTATATGGAGAAAAATCCTCCATATAATGGAAAGTTAAAAGTGAAATACTCCTTTAAGAAAAGCCTCTAACAAAGCTTGAGTTGAGCTGAAGGATGTGTATTCCAACAAGACGCATCTTCCACGAAGAAAACATTTCTTTTTTGGTGCGAAACATTCTGTGCTTCAACGTAAAAGTGATTTCTGCTGTCCTTACATTCACACGTCGCTCTCTGTGGGGAGGATCCAGTCATTCTTTAAGTAGTACCCAAGAGTGAAAACCGTTCAATCTTCCCGAGGCGTCACCCTCTGAGGCTTTTCTCACTTCTTTTAAATTCCTTCTGAAATTCTGACATAATTTAAGTGCCACTTCTTCACAAAACACCTGCCACAGCTCCTGTCACGGCGAGATTGCATTCGTTCCTTGGTTTTGTAGTCAGGTACGTGTTTGTGTGTCTGTCTGTGTGCCACTTAAAATTACTGCTTTTATCAGTCTTACGGATGCACTTAAAGAGTAGTAACGGGTTAATGAATACCATGGCTTTGCTGATGATGGGGAACCGAGAAAGCCAGAGCGCACTTAACCTACGGCCTGCTTAGTGGCATCTGTCCCGCTCCTAATGTGCATCTCTGCCCATGGAACTGGCACATTTTGTTCTCACTGCCATTAAAGACTTGGGCCGAGACCTGGCTAAGACCCAGTTGTAAAAAACGGCATATGCACTTCCGAGCTTCACTGAGTCGACTGCAAAGAATTTGGCTATACGACACTGAGCAATGCTGACACGGTACATACACGGCCCCACTGTGAAGGGTGGAGACTTGGAGTTCTACACAAGCGTTTAGATGAACTCTCACAGTAGGCTTTGTGCAGAGCATCTTCCAGCACCAAATGTTCAGTCACATGGACATTTGGCCCCTTCCTCCCCGAGGACAATATGTTCACAAAGAGGAAAAGGTTGACAGAGAATATAAGGAAGAGGGAGAAACAAAGAACAAGAGAATGAGAGATCGACAGGGTTATGCAGGGAAAAAGAAAGTGAGTGAGGGAGAACAAGCGACAAGCTTTGACCTTCTCTCTTTCGAAGGTGGACTGCTGGGACATGATTCAGTCGGTCCCACGTTTGCTCACGCTGAGCCTAAGGCCCAATCGATTTCGATCGAAGTAGGTCATCTTCTCCTCCTGTAGAGCCTGGACTCGTATGCTCCCCTTTCTCCTATTTTCTACAAACCTTTTTTGGCATTGAGCAACGGTGGACTGTATATAGAACAGGAAGTGTGTTTTGGACACTGATCCAGATCCTGGTTTCAGTGCAATAATATAAGAAGCTAATTTTTGCAAATGTCATGCTTGTTCTTGTTCAGAATAAATTGGTCTTTATAGGCTATGCAAACTATATTTAGCTGGGTCTTTCATAAGATCATCACCATGTTTGGGGGTCCTTGGCATTAAAAGGTTTAAAAAAAACCAAAAAAACCTGGATTATATAATGTGGTGCTACAATAGCTTTAGAAAATCCTTCAACAAAGCTTGAGTTGAGCTGAAGGACGATGATGCATTCACCATGAACAAAAATCATTTTGATTGGAAGGCTGTTGACAGTGCCGGTCCAGACAGGAAGTAAAGAGGAGAGGGTTTGGCCAGCACATCCCCTTCCAGACAAGATGGTCTTAACCACAAAAACGCATTATGCATCCTAAGCGTGCATTAACTGTTTGGATAAAGGTACCGCAATTTTTGACTAACCGTTGTGTGGCTTGTTTTGATATACAGGCATTTAGGTTGAAGTTGATTAAATAGGCAATCAAGACGTGAATTACTGAGCTCTTTAGATCAATTGCTGTAATCCTGGTTTTCATAATGGATACAAACATGTAAACAAAAACAAAGCTCTATCATTTCTGAAAGGAGCAGTGATGGCACGAGCACCCAAAGGAATGAGGAGATGTAATGCCCCCGTTACTAATAAACACGTCGTCTCTGTGGTTGACTGATAGGCTATAATCAACATTAGTTGTTTTGCTTCAGGACCAAAATTCATCATCTTAAAGCAGAAGATGAAAAAAAAAACACCACCACCAACAATTTATCTTTTTAAATTCTAATAATAATAATAAAAACATGATAATTATACACTAATGTTCAATTTTTAAATGTTTTTTTTTAAGTCTTGTATGCTTACCAATGCATGTTATAATTTAAAAGTTATAATGTTACATATTAAATGAACTGCTTTCTATGTTAATACATTTGAAAATGTACTTTATTTTTGTGAAAATAAAGCTGCATTTTCAGCATCATTACTCCAGTCTTAAGTGTCACATGATCCTGCAGAAATCATTCTAATATGCTGATTTGCTGCTCAAGAAACATTTCTTATTATGATTACTGTTAAAAGCTTTCATACTGCTTAAAACCATGATTTTTTAAAGATTCTTTGATGAATAGATTTCGAAAGAAATATTTTGAATCAATTTAAAGGAGTAGTTCACTTTTAAATGTGACACCAGATGATGAATAAAGGTCTTATCTAGGACCGTTCGAGTCATGACTCGAAAAAGATTTGTTCATTTTGATGAACGAGTTTGAACACAAGAGTCACGAATGCTCAGAACAGAGCAAGGCGAACATTTGTGCTTATAAAACTTAAACTTTTTTATTTATTTATTAAATGAGTGATCGTTTCGCTAGATAAGACCCTTATTCATCGTCTGGTGTCGTTTAAAGCCCTTTGAAGCTGCACGGAAACTCTCATTTGGACCTTGAACCGTTTGGTTCACATTGAAGTCCATTATATGGAGAAAATCCCTGGAATGTTTTCATCAAAAACCTTAATTTCTTTATGACTGAAGAAAGAAAGACTTGGACATCTTGAATGACATGGGGGTGAGTAAATTATCAGCAAAAGTTTTTTTTTTAAAAGTGAACTACTCCTTTAAATAAAATAGACTATTCATGCATGTCAACAGCAAAAGAGAGTAAGTCATATTTTCCCTTATTTTTACATTGCTAAGCCTATTTATTTGCCGTCCCAACTAAACATCGATTAAACGCTTAGGTGCATGTTGTTGTTTGCGCTTAGCATTGTTTTCCCCCGTCAAGATCCCAAAAGACCAGCGACCCAATTTTGGCTTGCAATCACTCGTCTGTACAGTCTGTATTCCTCAAACGACCTTTTTTTAGCAGTCTCCAAAATTAAATGATTATAAAATGCTGATTACATTTTGGCAAGACTGGTAGAAAAAAAAATCAATTCTCATTTAATGGAAGCCCATTTTTCTTCTCCTATGCAGTCTATTATGCTCCAACGCACGAAAGTAGAACATTCGACACAGACGATGTGTCAAGTTTGAGGAAAATCAAAACCCCCCTCATCAAAAAGCCAGCAAAAACATATGGGCGAAATCAGAAAAACAAGCTACCGTCGATCTCAAGTGATCACATCAGCTCGTTGAGAACACATGTTGTCTGAGTGGTGCATGGATGAGGCAAGTATGGATGAATTAGAGAATCCATTAGCCCAAAGAGCATTGATGCAATATTGGTGTGTGTGCACGTGTGCAGAAGGGCATGCTGGCAATGTGATGGCCACGGGGTCTGTCTGAAAGAGATTAGACAGCCCAGACCGCGCTCATACATTTGTATTCTCCACAGCCCCTATCCTCAATTGAAGTGGAATCACACTGGAAGCAGGACCAGTCTCCCAGTCAGAATTGGGTAAGAGCCTGCCAAATGTATTGCGACAGGCCAAATGAATTTCAAGAGCGAATGGAAAAAAAAGGCACTTTACTTTTACAGAGAGTTATGGAAGATTGACTACAATATTTGTGTTCCACACGTCATTTCATTTAACATTAACTGGCCCCTGTCAGCCATAATGTTTGAGTTATTTGTCGTGCACGTGTGAGAGAGCACGGTTTGCCCGCTGGATGCCATTTTTGCAATCATCCATATTATTAATGTTACTTTACCATCTAGTCTGCTTCTCGCCCCTCAGCATGACAATTCGAAAATGCATTTGGTAAGAGAGCCGTGCGTGGAAACCTATTCTGCTCCAGCTGTGTCTGTAGAAAACGCCTGTCCTCGCTGGATAACCTGAGCATTGGCTTTCTAACGCACAAAGAGAGCGGGATGACTGCCGTCATTCGTCATGTGCTCCCATTCACTGCGCTCTCTCCGTCACAACTCTTAGATATTGTCTGGAGAAGACCGTTTATTTCATCGTGAGACGTATAATATTGTATATTACAATGAAAGATGTGTTCCATTTCCGGAAGGTACAGTATGAGCGACGCGGGCTGTCTTGCAGATGTCTTGCGGACAAAACTCACGGGCGGTGTAAAAATAGACCCAACTGCTGCCTGACAAGCTGGACTGGCTCTGTGGAATTCAATGCTTTGCTTAAAAAAATAGTGAGCTGCCAATGGTGGGAACATTTTAAAACAACAGGTGGACTTAACTTCCTTTTGCCTGATTTCTATGGGAAATTAAATCCCTTGAAGCCCAAAGAATTGTGGGTGATATATGTACGTGAGGGTCCGCATCACAGACTTTAAAAAAAGATGGATAGTGCGTATCTGCTTAGTGCGTAAAAACGATTGTGTGATTGTAGTGATCCTGAGGTGGAGCCACGGAATCAAGGTCCTGCCCATACTCCCGGTCCTGTAGACTCATTCGCAAGCACAGCTGTCAATCATGCCGTTAAACCCTGTTTTTTTTACGTAAACCAAACTTATTGGAAACATGAATGCTCGAACATACTGTACGTCTGCGTGATAAGGACTACCAAAAATGGCAGAAAAAAATGATTTGAAATGTAATTGGATGCTTAAGTTTGGCTCACGTCCCATTTGATTACATGGGGAGGTCGGGGTTTATGACCTATACTCCAGCCGGCCACCAGGGTGCGATTGAAATCAAAATGCTTCACATTTTAGGACTTGGACGGCACACTAGGTCCATAAATATTCATAATAAAGGCTAGATGTCTCATCCGCCCTGCTGGCCAATGGAGGTTGACGTCGGCAGCTGGCGGCCATCTTGTCGCAGGGGGCTCGCTCACTCGTAACAGTGTTTTAACGGTGCATGTACTTTTAAAAAAAAACATAAATTGCAAATTTTGCTACAGATTTTCAAACGGTTTGGTTTGAGAGATGTAGTTATGACACTGCATACTTATGAATAATACATTTTTAAATAAATAATCATCCACAATTTTAGCCGTGTTAATAACGTTTGTAAAAAACCAAATCGTTTGTAAATCAGATAAGAGATAAGAGTATTTGTGTTTGTGCTGATCACTCATCTTACATCAGGAACCACAGAGCACGCAAGAAAGCTTGCCTGTGACAAGATGGCCGACGGTGAGGACTATAGAGATGGATATATATATATATATATATATATATAAATAAATACTATTTAGCAGACATTTATTAACTATTGATTAATTACTTTAAATAAAATCAACAATAACATATTTAAATTGAAATATTTATCAAATAAAAACCACAAGTGATAGCCAAGCCCCAGTGTGCTTTGTGTAGGGATCGATGAGTCTATGAAGAGTGTTCTTAATAAGTCACTTACAAGGTTCCCTGACTTCAGAAGGCAGCTGTCTACGTAGGCAGCATGCAGCGAGGCAGCTCACTAGGCTTTGGAATTGAGCTAATGTTTGATTTTCTCTCGCCCTGCAGCCAGACAGCGAGTGAAGAGGAGGCCAATCGGAGAAAGCGTCAGAAGTACTTCAGCGCTGCCCGCTCTTCACCTACAGTTTGGAAGTACAGCAAAGTCTGTACGTGTCCGCATTTACGCTCGAAATCATATTAAGTATCAAACTTTTTATCACGTTAAAGATGGGTCATGACCTCCTCAAGATTCTGCCCACACATATATCCAGCACATTCTACACCATGGGAGATGAATCATTTCTGCGCTGCATTCAGCAGCAGTCCAAGGACGGGTTTGATTAAGCCCTTGACTGACAGCTGAGGGTAATGAGGGACGCCTGATGGAGTCGGGATGCCATTTAGAAGAAAACTCCCTGGTGACTGACAGTGTGTTCAGATCACCCCTCCTAAATGGTGTGACCACCGTCTCTAAAGCTGTTAATACATGCAGGTGGTTAAAGTGGTCTGCTAAGAAAAGGCCATAAGAGGAACTTCTTAGTTCTCATGCTGGAGTTAGAGTGCTGAATGTAGTTTTTTTTTATTTTTTAGGAACAAAAGCATTGTTCCATACTATAACATTTGATATAATATACATTGTTGGGGAAAACACATTACAAGTAACGTGAGTTACGTAATCAGATTACTTTTTTTACGTAACTAATAGTGCTGTCAAATTATTAAAATATTTAATCGCGATTAATCGCATTAATGTCATAGATAACTCCCTGAATAATCACACATTTTTATCTATTCTAAATGTCTCTTGATTTCTTTTTGTCCCATTATTTTTTCCTCATTTTAATGCCCTGATTGTGGATCGGCTTGCTTTGTGCAAATGTTTTTTATTGAAAACAACATTGGCATATTCTGTGTTCAATTTCACACAAACATTCTCACTTGGAGCAAATAATCTCTCAATGTAACACTGTCCATCAATAAAAGGTGTGTGTGTTTGGCAATCAAGTGGTATATCAGACTGGACATGCTGCGATGATGATAGCTCAGTTCACAATGACAAAACACACAGATCACTTTGGTCTTGTCAATTGAATCATTTGCCAACTTTTTAGTAAAGTAAAGTTTCCAATTCAGAATCGTATTGGCATTCATTTCGGCGTCTCGTGCTCGTCATCTACTCAAAACGCAACGTTAATCAA
This sequence comes from Hybognathus amarus, assembly GCA_030378365.1. Taxonomy (NCBI): domain Eukaryota; kingdom Metazoa; phylum Chordata; class Actinopteri; order Cypriniformes; family Leuciscidae; genus Hybognathus; species Hybognathus amarus. The sequence goes on along the minus strand of JAQIUQ010007135.1, from coordinate 119,211 downwards.
CTATTTGGCCGTTGATTGTGCCTGTTGTTTTGTTTCCAATCTAGTTAGATCCGCTTGCGCTTTGGTCGACGAAGCAACAAAACATCCTTGTGCGGCACAAGCCATTGAAATGAATGGGTTTCATAGTGCACAGCACCGCGTCAAGTTGCTAAAGCAAATGAAAAATCACTACAAAGTTTGCTAGACCAAAAAGACAGTTAATAGCGCAATAAAAAAATGTGCGACGTTAAAATGGGTTTGCGTTAACGCCGGTAATAACGTGTTTAACTGACAGCCCTAGTAACTAGTAAAGTAACATTTATTTTACAACAAAATATCTAAGTGATTTTTTCAAATGAGCAATAATGACTTTAGATAAGATTTAACTTTTTTATTGCTAAAGTAAGTGCTAAACTCCTGCATTCTGGATTCTTCTGCAATCCAGAATGGCACCACAGCTGATAGATTAGTTTGAGCTGTGCCCTTTACTGTACTGCTGTGAATTTGCATTTCCTTCAGCCTGAGGCTTATTTATTTCACTTTTGGTTTGAAGAAGCCTCTACGTTTGCCAATATATATATATAGTATATATATATATATATATATATATATATATATATATATATATATATATATATAGATATATATATATATATACACATACTGTATATATATATACTGTATATATATATATATTTTGATGGTCCCTTAAACACATTAGTATAGTTAAGTTACAACACGTATGGTTAAGTTACTTAGTCAACAGCACATTTCAAAAGGGACTATCAAAATAAAGTGTTGTCATTTTTGTTATTAAAAAACAAACAAAAAACAAACAAACAAAAAGCCTAGCCCAGGTGAGGAAAAGTAACACAAAAGTAACATAACATTGATTTCCATAACAGGTGATGCAATTAATTACTTGTTAAGGGAGTAGTGCAATATTGTGTCATTACTTTTAAATGTAACTTTCCCCAACACTGATATTATGTACATTTAAATGTTATTATTAAAAAAAATATATATACACTATTGACATCCAGCCTGGTCTCATTGTTAATACGTAGGTATTTATACGTTATTTTCAAAGATAGAAAATGTACTTTTTTGTATGTTTGGATAGATGCTGAAACATAATATGGACGTATATGCAACATTTAAACATAACATTATTACGATTTTACAGCTACAAAACGTTAACAATTTACGTATTCTATATCATAAAGATATCTGTATAATTTCTCTTATACCATTTTAAAGATAAATGTAAGATCTCATAACCCTAACCCTAACCTAAACATACCGTTCGGTAGATGTGTTCATACGTAAATAAATTACGTTTTTGTGCTGTCAATATGTAATTCGTTTACGTTTTAGTGCTGTAAATCCATCAGTATTATACGTTTTTGCATGTATAAGATGTAAATAAATGTATGTGCGATAGAACTACACTTTACATACAAACACATATTCTCATGAGGTCACGTTGCGACATCACATAAATACCTATGATAGAAATACGAAATATTACTTTACACACACACACATAAGCATGCATATATTAACTGAGCATATTAAATCCATGACCTATTTTAAAGTTAACTTTAGTAATTGTTACAAGATGTACTCGTTATTTTAAGTTGTTAACCTCAAGTCATGCTAGCTGAGGGCCTCATTTTTAAAGTACAGAGACAAAATATTACAAATATCCTTCGACAGCCCTAATTTCTTTCCTCCAGCTTGCATCCCACACCTTCCTTACTAAGCAACGAGAACAAGGACAATCAGAAGGTGTGGGCAACTGATTTCTTCTCATTTGCTGTCACAGATGGATATCTGCAAACTGTCCATCAAAATGTCCAGGACTACTGAAAGATCACACGTACCCCACACGCCGGAGCTACGTGACACAGAAATTAAATGACCTGCACGTCTCCCTCTCAATTAATCCTCTGTCTCACATTGTTGACAGTCTTTTCGCTCCATCTTTAAGCAGGTCTCTCGTTAAAACCCAATCCCTCTCTTATTATTGATGGGGATCTACTCGCAGTCTCTCTCTCTCTCTCTCTCTCCTGGGCCCCTGGAGGCTGACTGCAGCTGCAGGTCTCTCGTCCTTTGTTTCTTATACGCACTGCGAAAAGGCTTTGGTATGCCGCTCAGTTCCAGGCCCTCTTTCTCTCGCTCTCTAGCCTGACTCAGATGTCTCCACCCCTCTGAGAGTGGGGAGATGAGCCAGAGGAAGGGCAAGGCTTGGGGAGGGGGGACAGATTGTACTGTGATCACATCCAAAACACAAGAATACCACCAGACTGGCCTGAGAGAAGTGCCACTCTCTTCTCCCTGAAAAATGCCAATGATTTGTAGTGTCAATGATCCCAGTGAGGAACCAGTGACAGAAAAAAGCCCCAAGGTGGAAAACAGACAAGAGCGTGGCTTACTTTAAAGTCACTGTGAAAATAAAAAAAATGGACTTATCTGTGCGCATCATGTATTTAAAAAAATAAAATAAAATCATGTGCTTTTGTAATCTTTAATAAAAAACCATCACCGTTCTCTTGCAATGAGATCTCTTTTCTGATGACGTGTTTACTGGTGCGAGGGTAACGCAACCTGTCTCTTACATGACATGATGACAGAAATAGCAAACCACAACCATCCAATCAATTCATGATGAACAAAATCAAGTCCCACTATACACTTCACTTGGATATACGTCACAATAAGGAATAAAATACCATCCTAACTTCCATTTCATGCCAACCTTAAAGTCTAGCTGATGGATGTTCACATAACACAGCAAAAAGAGAAAGGTCACAATTTGGTGGCTTACATTTTCAACAAAAAATGATTTTCATATGGATTTACTCTGATACCCTTGCTGGAAAAACTGCTTGAACCAGACTAATATAGAGTGCTGGTCTTAGCTCACATTCTTAACAGCTAAAAAGTGCCAAAACCTCTCTAGACTGGTTTAAGATGTTTCTTCAATTGAGTAGCTCTAGAAGTTGAGAATGAATCTAATTCCTAAAGTGCCATAATTATGTATTTTTTATGGTCAATGTAAACAGTCTGCAAAGTTTTAAAGCTGAAAGTCCATTATAAATAAAGTTAGTTTATCTCAAAAGAAAGAGTCGACTCTGAACCACTCAAATTAGTCATTTGGAGTTTTAATCTATTTTTCGTGAAGTTCACATGTCACGACTTACTACATTTGCATAATGCCTGCCTATGTTCTGCGTGGACAGGACATCTGCTGTAGCTCAGTAGTGTGGATATCATGCAGTCAAGACGCTATGTTCTCTGCTGTGAAAGAGAATTCTGTTTATTTTTCCTTTACGAAGGTTCACTTCTCAAATCTCGGAGTTCAATACAGGATTTGCAAGATTCTAGAATGATGGGTCCGTAATCGGTTTCATTTGGACCAAATTGCTCCTAAGAATCACAACCTGTTAGTATGAATAACTATGGATGTATATATTTTCTACTTGTGTTTTATATTGTGAGAGTGTCTGGCAAACCTTGCTGTGGCAGGCTGTGTGCCACTATTACCTAAAACTGTCTCTATTGTTCTTACTATTTTTGAGTAAAGATAAAGGATGGAGCAAGACATGTTTTACCAACGTTTGTAACATCAGTCATTCACGTTAGAGCTCACCGTTAATGTGCATTGCAAAGCCCCACAAACCCTTGATTTACAGTGAATAGAACAGCTAAGGGGCGTTTTTAGACACGACGAGGCAGCGGAGGTTGCCAAGCAACACATGCAGCAAACAAACAATCACAAATGGTAGTTGTGCTGTAATATTAATGTAATGCGGTAAAAGGTGCATGTTTGTTGACTAATTTACAACGACTTGAACGTGGCTCAACCAATCAGAATCATGGTTTGTTGCTGGACATACACTTGACTTGCTAATGCTAATGGTGAGAAATTACAGTTACAACATCTCATAATGCCAGCAGCCATATCACCCTGTAGCCCAAAACTGGTTGCCCACCAAAGCTAAGCAGGGCTGAGCCTTGCCGGTTCCTGGATAAGGAGACCTCCTGAGAAAACCAGGTTGCTGCTGGAAGAAGTGTTAGTTGGGGCAGCAGGGGTGCTAACCCTGTGGTCTGTGTGGGTCCAGTATAGTGACGGGGAAACTATACATTCAAAAAGCACAGTCCTTTGGATGAGACGTTAAACCGAGGTCCTGACTCTCTGTTAGGGCTGCACGATGCATCACTTTAACATCGATATCGCGATGTGCGCATCCACGATAGTCACATCGCAAGAATGCGCGATGTCACTAGGGATCGTTAATCCGTGATTCGTGATCAGTAGGCTGCGTGCCAGCAGCTCCCCGGCCCGTAACGCTTGTGATTTGCGGATTAAATGCAAAGTTTAACCATCATAGTGAGAGTTTATCAATTTGCAAGTCCTGTCAGTTTAAACATCAAGCGCAAGAAGACTGGAACTTGCGCGCTGTTTTCCGTTTTCTTACTAAAGCGCATTTTTGTCCCGCCAAACTTGACCGGTGAATGATGTAGATGACAATGAGTGACTTCTGCGCTCGTTTAACTGAGAGAGAAAGTCCCGGTCGCGCGTGCACTCACCGTCTTCAAACTCTCTTGCTCTCCCTGCTCGTGCATATCAATGAATTTAGTTGACTGAATATCTTTGAGAATAAGAGAATACATGACGGTAAAAGGTCGGAAGACCTTTTTTCTGAACTACCACTGGTTGCTGTTCCACACATTCAGATGACATTACATAAACCACACTTTCAAAAAAAAAAAAAAAAAATGCGATCCGGTGATGAAATGTTTTCCGTGTTGACAGAAATCTTGTGCGATGTCCTAACCTGCCTGGATATCAATCACACAGCGGATATGGCGTGGTCCGTTAATGAAACGTCCGATTCGCGAACTAATGACTCATTTGAACCGATTCACTTTAATGAATGGTTAAAACAACTGATCTATTCAACACTGAACTCAAGAGACATAAATCGGAAACAATTTACAATAAGGTTCCATTTATTAAAGCCTATAGGCTTTAATAAATGGAATTTATTTATAAATGGATTAAAAATCCATTTATTAAATGCTTTAATAAATGGATTATTATTAATGTAGTTAACTATAGTTAACTACATTAATAATAATAATTCATTACATGTATATAGTGCTTTTCTCTGCACTCAAAGTGCTTTATATACAACCACCACTAATGTGCAGCATCCTGTTAACATAACCTGTTAACGACATTAGTAACAACATTCAATTAATTAATATTAGTTTCTATGCGGATATACTCCATAACAAAACCACCCCAGTCATTCAATGATTCATTCTTTCCAAATAGAGCTATTTAAATCATCTGGGAAATTATTCTAATATCGCAATATATATCGCGGAAATATAAAATATCGCAATGCCATTTTTTACCAATATCGTGCAGCCCTACTCTCTGTGGTCACAAAAAAACCCTAAAACTTTTGAAAGAGTAGGGGTGTAACCCTGACATCCTGGCCAAATGTGCCCCTTGGCCTCTGTCCATCATGGCCTCCAAATCATCCCCATATACTGATTGTCTTCATCACCGTCTCAGTCTCAGATTAATATGGTAAAATCAACTTCATAGTTCGTTACTGTCTTTAGTTTATGGTGTACAATTGTTGAGCTGTAGGAAGCCCCAGAAGGAGCTGACATAAAGTTATGGCAATGGGCGTTTCTGTATTCAACACATGATAAACGTGGTAGACCAATCACAACAGACTGAGCTGTCTGGCCAATCAGAGCAGAGTAGCTCGCAGAAATGAGGGAGAGACTGATTCATCCATGGAGTCATTTGAGAGTCATTGAAAAATGTGGTGTTGTGCAACGTTTATTATGAGATACATCATAGATTATGTTGATAATTAACTTCTTTTCAAATATATATATATATATATATATATATATATATATATGTAAAGCTTGTAGCTACTATAACTGACATTGGAAATGTGATCTAAAAATATTTCATATGTGCTGACACATGGAGAAGTTATATTCTAATTAATGTATGCTGTTCTTGATGTGTGTCCACTTCTGTCAAATGCAGCAACACTGCAGCAGTTGCCAAAATGCATTGCAAGGAGCTGAAGCATGACGCCCGCCACCTCTGAACGAATGGCAGTTAATGCAGCCTGACAGCCTGGACTGAGGTTAGGCCCACCCAGGTACATCTGGGGCTTGTAGGAACAGAGGAAATAGCACTCCAGGGAACCCATAGAGCATAAGAGCAAAAATGAAGCGGGGGAAAGAGGAGAGAGAGCGAGTGTAAAAGAGAGAGGGATTGGGGTAGAGAGAAAGTGGGATTGTGATAGAGAGAAGTACAAGAGAGGAGATTGTGTCTCGAGTTAACATTTCCTTATCTTGACAGGAGCTGTCCGCCTGTATGGTGCTGAAACAAGGCACATGGTCACCAGGGCCATTCTAAATCCCATTTGCAACGATGATGGGGGAAACTGAAATAAACTGAGGGATCTCCACAAGGATGAGCTGAGTTTAAGTCACCTGGTTTCAGAAGATCCACACCGCAGCAATTTTGTATGAATACTAACCACAAACATGTACTTCTGCTCTGAGTGATTCCCATGTTAAATCATCATGCATTCAGAATATTTTACAACAGGGGTGCCCAACCCTGCTCCTGCCAATCGACTGTCCTGCAGTTCATCTCCAACCCTAATCAAACACCTGCCTTTAATTTTTGTGATCCTGAAGACCTTAATTGGTTGCTTCAGGTGTGTTTGATTAGGGTTGGATATAAACTGTGCAGGACAGTCGAATCTGCAGGAGCAAGGTTGGGCACCATTGTTTAGAATATTCTTAGAAAGGATGAGTATGAAAATTGACTAGTTGACTAATTTATCTCGATTCGTTCTTGTATATATATATATATATATATATATATATATATATATATATATATATATATATATATATATATGTATATATTTTATTTTTATTTCACTTTAACATTTTAGTTTCATTTTAACAATATTCTGGCAATATTTTTGACATTTTTGCATTGCTTTAAAAGGCTTAGCCGTGCTTTAAAACTGTTATAGCGAATCTTACATTTAACAACGCTTTAATATTATTTCACCAGGTTTAATGTTTTAGAAATGTTTCAACATTGTTTCATTAACATTTTAAAACTATTTTTGCAATATTTAATTTTTTTATGTGCTTTAACAGCAAGCAAAAATGTTAAAGATTGTTAGATTTTTTTTTAAGTTCAAATGTTTTAGCAATGTTTCAACATATTTTTAGCAATACTTTTACATGGTTTTAGCTATACTTTAACATTGCTTTAAAATCGTTTTAATGATGCTTTAACATTGCTTTAGCGTGCTGACAGTGTACTGTGCTTTATCTGTTAGGAAACTGTTAGTCGAGCTATGATTTCTTGTTTCAAAGGAGTATAAATATGAGGAAACACAAAAGCCAAATTATCTTAATCATCCATCACAATGAGTAAAACCAAAGAATATTGTTTTGATGTGGAGCAAAAGATTATTGAGCTTCACAAAATAGAAAGTGGCTGTTAGAGAATAGCTGAAGCATTGAAAATTCCCACCATCAGGGCAATAATTAAGAAGATGTCACAAATCTGCCTGAAAGAGGAATGCGCCGTGGTTCCCCATGCTATGGTTAAATATACTGCTGGATCTTTAATGTTGAGGGACTATTGTTTTGCTGGAGGTCCTGGACATCTTGTTCAGATGGTCTCATGGATTCTAGCAAATAAATAAATCCAAAACAAACATAAAAATCCACACAGAAATGTGTCACTTTGCACAAAACCATCTGCGATGGAAGATCAAAAGGATAAACAATGCAGATTTATTTTTACAGCCATCTTTGATCACGTTTACCCGTGGTGCCAATAATTCTGACCACAACTGTGCACTGCACAAGTACACGAAAGGAACTAGAGCAAAAATGTCTGTTTGTTTCCACTCCGCTTTTAAATTCATTACAAATGACCATAGTACACAACTTGGCCCTTGAATATTAAACACGACCTGAGAATCAAAAAGGATAAGTGAATCTCCACACAGATCACAGGACTGTTGAACTTGGGAGAACGTATGAACCTGTCTCAGTGCATGGAGCAGCAGCGCACTGAGCAGATGGATAAAAAGGAAATGGATGAAATAATAATAGAGGCCATAAAATATGCAACGCTGAATGCGCGAGAGCTGACATGTAGAAAGCGGTGTGTGAGTGTGGCTGAAAACGGTGGCTGCATTAGTCACAAGGCTCTCGGGTTCCACCTCCCAATGCACACTGGGTAGGACTGCCACTGCCTGAAAAGAAAAGCATTAAAAAAGAATGAGCCTCGAGCTCTCTGTTGAGCAACAATGCTTGTGAGCCGTGTTTACCTCACAACCCAGCTAATGTATCGGACTGAGATTTGGAGAGATTTCAGATTCTGATTTTATGCAATGGGTGGTCTGTAGGGCAATTCATGCCACATGACGCAGTGGCCATGTTAAATCACGGCCGTGCACGCTGTGTGCTGCCAATAACTTCATATAGCGAGGCGAATGCACATAAACGACAACGGCTGTATGTTTAGCAGTAAGAACCTTTCAATCAGAGTCTTTGGCTTGCTCTTGTGAATAAAAAAGACTGAGTGATGTTTTTAGGCTACGCTGTGTGCTATTTTCCACTCTGGAGTCCCTCTCAGGAGCACATCACATGAATCACATGCATTCCTGCTAGTATAACTGAGCTGGGTGACAGAGTTTTAGAAGCATTTTGTTGCTTTAAATTTTAAATACAGAGACAAAGAAATGCATGCACTCTAGTCAGTGATGACGGTTTCATTTGCTCTGTTTCTTTCTCAAAACAAGGATTAACATGTCATAAAATTTGCATTTTACCAATAAGTTGGGGACATTATAGAATCTTTGACATCGGGTTATTTATTTATTTTTTGTATAATGCTTTCTGGGTTGGCCTTATACTGTTAGTATGTCTTTTAGATAAAAAATAGTCATAAGTTTAAGTATTTAGATCTATTCCCATCACATAAAATGTAGTTATATAAACTACAATTATCTAATCAACCAATCACATGGCAGTTGCTTCAATACATTTAGGGGTGTGGTCCTGGTCAAGACAATCTCCTGAACTCCAAACCGAATGTCCGAATGGGAAAGAAAGGTAATTTAAGCAATTTTGAGCGTGGCATGGTTGTTGGTTCCAGACGGGCCGGTCTGAGTATTTCACAATCTGCTCAGTTACTGGGATTTTCACGCACAACCATTTCTAGAGTTTACAAAGAATGGTGTGAAAAGGGAAAAACATCCAGTATGCGGCAGTCCTGTGGGCGAAAATGCCTTGTTGATGCTAGAGGTCAGAGGTGAATGGGCCAACTGATTCAAGCTGATTGAGGAGCAACTTTGACTGAAATAACCACTCGTTACAACCGAGGTATGCAGCAAAGCATTTGTGAAGCCACAACACACACAACCTTGAGGCGGATGAGCTACAACAGCAGAAGACCCCACCGGGTACCACTCATCTCCACTACAAATAGGAAAAGGAGGCTATTTGCAAGAGCTCACCAAAATTGAACAGTTGAAGACTGGAAAAATGTTGAGTCTCAATTTATGTTAAACCCGTCAGAATTTGACAAACAGAATGAGAACATGGATCCATCATGCCTTGTTACCACTGTGCAGGCTGGTGGTGGTGGTGTAATGGTGTGGGGGATGTTTTTTTGGCACACTTTAGGCCCCTTAGTGCCAATTGGGCATCGTTTAAATGCCATGGCCTACCCAAGCATTGTTTCTGACCACTTCCATCCCTTTTTGGCCAGCATGTATCCATTTTCTGATGGCTACTTCCAGCAGGATAATGCACCATGTCACAAAACTCGAATCATTTCAAATTGGTTTCTTGAACATGAAAATGAGTTCACTGTACTAAAATGGCCCACACAATAGAGGCCCCCATGGGCGAGCCAAATTCTCTGGGTGGGCAAGGGGAGGTTACCTTTCCTTCCTTTAACGTCATATGAAGGAGATTCAAGATCAGCCTGTCTGAGCTTTCATTTTCTCAAAGGCAGAGAAAGATAGCCAAAGCTTGGTTTACACCGATTTAAATTTCTAGCCACTGGGGGACCTTATACAGGCTTAAGGGTGAAAATTTCCTGTCAAGGGGCGGTTGTTATTTTTCATTGCATCATTACCAAATTAATGTTAAACTTAAGGTCCCGACATACTTTTGCAAAAAAAGTTATTTTGTCTTCTTTGCTTAGGGGTAAAGATAATTTCTTCAAAGCAATAAACTTTACAGTCATGAACTTTATAATCATGAATATGTCTGAATTGCAACATCAATTTCTACTATAAAGCAGCACACTAGTGTGTTTTTACAACCTTGACAGACTGCACAGAAGAAATGAACCAGAGACGATTTTTGCATCAAAGAAGGTGGGGCCACAGAGCCACACCTACCTATTACATTATCACCACAGACCAATGGTAGTTGTTTATCACCCAGAGCGGACTTTGCATCGACAATGTTTCGAATTCCCAAAACGAACTTTGGCCAGATTTTGTTCAAAAGGATGTTATTCCAATTCGGTTTTTTTTTTTGTTTATTTCACATGAAGAACATTTGTTTTGAACATTTGTTCAATGTGGCTAGTTTAAAATGTGGAAAAATATTATTATTCAGGTAAATAAAGAGACATTAAAAGTACGGTCTCTTTAAAAGCAAAAGCACTCTCCTGCTGGCAGACAGAAACAGAGTGAATCAAGTTCCATTTGTGTGGTGAAGGGGCACTAAGAGAGCAGCTCACCTGTGTCTTAATATTTCCATCAAGCACTCACTCTCTCTCTCTGCCTCTTTTTTCTCTCTCATTTAACTTAGTGCAGTGCAGTGTTCCAAAGGCAGGTACGGAGCCCCCAGGAAAGTAATGTGTGTGTGCGAGTCAGACACACACACACACACTCTCTTTCTCTATCGGAGGCACGTAGACTGATGACTCAGAGGCCACTATGCAGAAGAACAAAACACAAAAGAAAGGGAGAGGGAACAAGAAGGAGAGAAAGAGAGGACCAGAACACATTGTTAGAGAGGAAAAAGGCCCATGTCCAGAGGTGTGTCTATCCCTCTTTGTGCTGAGAAACGACAGAAAGAGAATAAGAGGACAGGAGAGGTTAAGTACCTGAAAATCTCCTCACACAATGACAGTGTGATTTGATCTGTCTGAAAGGCACTGTTGTCACGGCTGTGCAGACGAGGAATGTCAAAAGGAGTGGTACTTGGGCAAGTCAATACTAAAATTAAAAAAGGAACAATACCAGTCTTTCTACAGCATTGATTTGTTGCCCGATCTGTTAGTATTGCCACTCTACTCAACAGCAGTTGGTCATTAAGACTTGGGGCTCTATCTTGCACCCGGCGCATGACTTTATACACTGACGCATTTATCATTCCTATTTTGTAAACTAGGAAATGAAGTTGCGCTCCCTGGGTGGATCGGCACAAAAAGGAGGCGTGTCGGTGCAAACAATCCCTGGTGCTATTTTGTAGTTCCAGAAAACAATTGCGCCTGAAAACCTGGTCTAAGTCAGAGCGCGTTGCGCGTACATTCAGATGCTGTTTTAAGCACGCATGCTTGGCCATAATACAGAGTGTGAACAACGCGCATACACTGAGATGATTTCTCTCATCAACACAGATGCATTTTACTTTTTGCAAATTATACATTATTATAAGGAAAATATATAAACATGAGGGAAATCATTGTTGTGTCCATGACGATGGGAAAAATAGGCATAAAGCTTACACATTTACCCAAATTATTATATGCATGTTTAACCCGAAGCTAATTTGGATGGGTTTGTCCCATCCCCAATGTCCCTTCTCTTTCTTTTATGGCCCTGACGAGAACATCGATCTCCTCGGCTGTGAACCGATGCTGAAGCGCACCTGGTAAATGCGCCATTAAAATAGAATTGCGCCATGGAACAAGCGCATCTCGTTCATCATGCTCTTAAAGGGAATGTGATGAGACGCTCTTATTGGTTTATTTCCGTTACGCCCAAACCACACCTATGAATAATGAAGCTACTCCAGACCAACCCCTTTTAGATTTGCACCAGACGCAAGAGTCATTTATCCCGCCGGGAAAATAGCAACAGTGCCGGGATCCCCCAAAGTTACTTGCGCTTTGCCACTTGCGTTTCAGATCGTTAAAATAGGGCCCTTGGGGTATAAATGGCATGTGACTAATTATTTTGCAATAAATCATTTTTTATATTAAAAATTAGGGCTGGGAAAAGATTAATCGCGATTAATCGCATCCAAAATAAAAGTTTGTGTTTACATAATATATGTGTGTGTAGTGTGTATAATTATTTTGTATATATAAATACACACATATGCATGTATATATTTAAGAAAAATGTGTTATTAATATATACAATTTTTATATTTCTGTATAAAATTAATTTTGTATAAATATATATAAAGTATATACATGCAAATATTTCTTAAATGTTTACATGCATGTGTGTGTATTTATATATATATATATATATATATATATATATATATATATATATATATATATATATATATATATATATATATATATAAATAATTATACACATTACACACACATATATTATGCAAACACAAACTTTTATTTTGGATGCGATTAATCGCGATTAACTTTTTCCCGGCCCTATTAAAAATTAAATGCAACCAAATGTGTTCCCCAATCCTTATATACGTCCACTGACTGTTTTGAAACAAAATGTGTATTTATACAATGGTTTCAAACCTAGATAATATCAGTACTTTTTGCATTAAAAAAAAAAAACACATCCAAATGAAAAGTTTAAACTGACCAGTCATGTTTGATTACGGTTAATTGGATGTTGAAAAATGTCAAATAGTGTAGAGCAATTTCTCCAGTTTGATCAGCAATTTTCAAAAACAATTTAGCTAATTAATCTAAAACAAAATATAATTAAAGTGTTTCTTGAATTTAATCAAAATGTGAAGCATTTACAAAAACAATTTTTTTAAACAGATTTATTAAACAAGGTAAATCCCACAAAAGCGCCAATATAGGACTTGCAATTTGCATAATGACCAATTCAATCTAGCAAAAGCAGTGCAAATTAGCGTCTGGTTTAAAACATGCTATTTTTGTCCATTAAATAATGATGCTATGATGTAATAGGTAGGTGTGGCTCTGTGGCCCTGCCTTCTTTGATGCGAAAATTGTCTCAGGTTAATTTCTTCTGTGCAGTCTGTCCGATACTAGTAAATTGACTAGCGCTGAACCTTTGTAAATCGCCTTGCCTGGTTCATGAGTATTTAAACACTCTCTTGCCATAACTTGCGTCCGAAAGGGAAACTTCTATTAAAGCATATGCAATAAGGTCAGCCGATACAACTTTTAAGTGCTAATTTTTCCACTGTGTCTGTAGTAAATCCTGCCAGTATTATTTTAATGTCAAAAGAGGGTTTGCACTTGAGTGAGCCATTAGTAAAAGTGGCCCATAGTGGGCTTTTATGGGCCTATATATCACTGTTACTTAATTTGAAATTAATATTTTGAAAAAAATACTTGAATGAGGTAACTGAATTTTCAACTTTGACTTCTGTCATTCATTCTAGAAATCACATGGAACTTATAAAACTTTGCTGCTTGAGAAGCCATAAAAAGCCTTTTTTATTAGAATTTCAGTGATGAAACTGGTAGAATTGTTTTCCATATGAAACCTGATGTGATTTATTTTCTTGGTATACATTGAAAAGATGAATTTCATGAGTATTTGTATCTACTGCAAAACACTGCTTCAGTGATCATTAAACGCTCAGTCTTTAATTATAATCTATTAATATAATGTGTCTGCTCCTTCATAAGGAATGGCTCCATTGACCCTCATAGGCCCACTAAGAATGCATTGAACCTCATTTAAAAAAGCTTTGGCTGAAAACTCACTGTGCTCAGAACACATCTTTTAATTCATGAACTTTGCCCAATTATTTTCATTGTGGGGACCAATTGTGCATGCAGAGGCCTATAGGGACTAGAGAGGGCATAAAATAAGTCTCACAAGCTTGCCGCATGACAAGGAAATATGGGGTTGATAGGAATAACCTTCGACAGAGATGAAAAACAGTCCAGGTAAATGCTCAGTCAGAGAAAATGGAGTTACAGAGATGCTGTAGACTTTAAGATATAAGAGATAAAAACAAAGTTAGAGGGACTTAGATGTATTAAACACCCAGATAAGAAGTGAGGCATTATCATTTTCAAAAATAAATACCTAAATAAAACACATGCATATATACACATAGCTATTAAAGTTTTAGCAATTAAAGATCATAAAAAACAGAAATGATCTGGACATCACAAAAGTAAAACTTTAATCTTTCACCAACATGTGCACCATCACTGCAGCATTGTTTAGATGGACACCACATCTTTAATATTACAGTTCAATTTCTACTTGCATTGCATCTTTAAAACATGAGCCTTAGTGTTGTGCTGCTTTTACAGAGCAATATGTGCCATGGCTTCTATATAAAGCTCATCATTATGTCGCCTTCACTGTCACATGAGTATCAAGGAGGCAAGCTGCGTCAAATATATGCAGAGCAACCTGCACAGCGGAGGCTCTAAACACACAGTGATAATATATGCAGAGCAGATTTCCTCAGCAGGGACAGGAGCTCGGGCTCTGAATACAGCCTTTTAAGCACCCCTGCCTCCCTTCTTTAAGATAAGGCATGCAAACCTACCTTAACACAACATTCAATCTATTCACAGGTTTGCTCACACTCAGAATGAGATCTAGAATAAGAATTTCCTTAGAAACCAACAACTGCACATTTTGACATGGCGATGTCTGTTCCTTTTAGTTGTGGTTTTCAAAGCAGTTTTGTTTATGTCGTATCTGAGTCAGCATACATAGCAGAACACGCTAATGATGAAAGTCTCTGATATGTTGATGCTGGAAAGACTCGCCAGAATTTCAAATGGCAGCTGAATATTTCATAAATTCTTGTCTGAAACAGATATGCGCAGAGAAATATACTTCTATAGATCTGAGTTCAGAAACATTGACAGAGCATGTGTACGTGAATTGGTATTTGCGCAGACACACATTTTTTAAAAATGTATACTTAAAAAAAAAAATATATATATATATATATATATATACACATCACTTATTTAAAAAAAAAAAAAAAAACTGGACTGATTCATTTACACATGCTCTGTCAATATTTCTGAAAAGAAATCTGTTAAATTATAATACTGTTAAATAAGTTATATAGTATATATATATATATATATACAGGTATATATACCGTACCTGTGAGGTGGATGGATTATCTCGGAAAATGAAAAATGGGGGCAAAAACAAAAGTGCTGCGTTTATAATTTTGTTCAGTGTATATTTATTTATATATATATATATATATATATATATATATATATAGAGAGAGAGAGAGAGAGAGCAGAGAGAGAGAGCAATACTTATATATATATAGTATATATATATATATATATATATATTAGGGCTGTCAGTTAAACGCGTTATTACGGCGTTAATGCAAACCCATTGTAGCGGCGTCATTTGTTTTATTGCGCAATTAACGGTCTTTTTGGCCTAGCAAACTTTTTTTCCACATGTTTTTGCAACAGTGCACTGTTGAACCTATTAATTTTAATGGCTTGCGCCGTGCGAGGATGTTTCGTTGCTTCATCGACCAAAGCGCGAGAGGATGTAGCTAGACCACAAACAAAACAACATGCACGATGCCGCAAACACTTGTTTAGGCTTGCGAAAAAGTCAGCCAAATAGTTGGTTAACGTTACGTTTTGAGTGGATGGCGAGCGCGAGACGCCGAAATGGATTGCAGTAAGATTCTGAATGGAAAGTTTACTGTTAAAAAGTTGCTAAACAGTTCTATTGACAAGACCAAAGTGATCTGTGTGTTTTGTCGTTGTGAACTGAGCTATCATCATCGCAGCACGTCTAGTCTGAAATGCCACTTAATGATGGCCAAGCACACACACACACACACACACGCTGATGCAACTTCTCCGCCCCTCGCCAATATCAGGACCTCGGCAGTAATTCTTTCACACTTTTATTGATGGACAGTGTTACATTGTGTGAGAGATTATTTGCTCTAAGTGAGAATTAGTGTGAAATTGAACACCGTATATGCCAACGCTGTTTTTAATATAAAACATTTGCACAAAGCAAGCCAATCCACTTTTCCATGATAAGAGCATTAAAATGAGAAAAATAATGAGATAAAAAGAAATCAAGAGACATTTAGAGACAATGTGCGATTAATTGCAAGTTAACTATGACATTAAGGCGATTAATCGAGATTAAATATTTTAATTGTTATAAATGAATCGTATATATATATATATATATATATATATATATATATATATATATATATATATAAATATATTTATTTAGCTATTAATGTTTAGATTTATGTAAAAATACATATATCTTTTGCATATACAAACATATTTGTATTTATAACAAGATATCTGTTTGGAATAGTTTGTTTTCCAATACAGTTGGCATTCAATCAGCATTTTTAAAATTGAAAATTGCACCAAAATAAAATGTAATATTTTTATATGAATATATATATATAATATATATATATGAATATATATATATATATATATATATATATATATATATATATATATATATATATATATATATATATATATATATATATATATATATAGGTCAATTCTAATAGGTCAATTCTAATACGACTATTTTTGGTCAATTCTAATACGACTAAGTGCTAATAATGATTCATTTCAGTATTTTGGCTCAATGTGTCCACAGCTTTATTTCGGCCAAGAATTTCGGCACCAAGACTCAATGTAGAAACGTGTGTCTACTGTAGCTGTGAAAGAGAAGGACAGATTTTTTGTTAGTGCTGAATATGGGTGAATGGTTTCTGCGTCAGCACAGAACCGCCACCTAATCAAGGCACAAGCTTGGAAACAACTCGCTTCATCACTTGGCAACAAAACGTGAAAGCACATTTACCAAACAAAGCCTTTGTTTCCCTCCTCAATATCGTTGCAGAAAGAATAAAAACGTTACAATTACCAGGCACATCTTATCATTAAACACCTTGGATGAAAGATTGTGCATAAAATCTTGGACAATGTAAAGCAGCTCAAGCCAATTTCCACAGCGAGTGACTCCGGTCTTGTTTGGATGGAAATATCCTTGTATAATTTCATTACTTTTTCTAGGGGATCTGTAACGGGTTAAAGCCCCTGCCAGACGTCCCTTGCTTCATTGGATTCAATACATACGCCTGTCCTCAGGGAAGCAGTTTGTGACTGCATCATTGTTCCACCAGTTGTTATTATGATACAAACAGTGCTAGATTTGTTTTCTGGCATGGTTCACCAGTCGCGGTGTCGTAGTTCATGACTAATACATTTAAAACAAGGGTGGAATAAAATGTGTATATTACCAGACCGAGATAAAATAATAGAGAAAAAGTAATTGCTTTGAACACGAGACTCATCCAATCAAAGTTCAAACAAACTATGAGAAGCTGTAAATTGTCTTTTTTTAAAGCTACACTGAGTAACTCTTTTAGTTTATTCTTAGCTAAAAACACTTAGTTCTTTCAAAAATCGATGTGCTAATTAATGTATATTTACTTCGTTCAAGTAATAAAGTATTCTCGTGAGTGTATAATATGCCATTGAAAATACATACGGGTAAGGGGTTCTAATGTCGGTCGCCATGTTGCCCCTCCATATTGAAAGTACTTTAGCCAAAGAGGGACATACCCGTTAATTCAAGCTTCGCCTTTCGCGATTACGTTTGAGTTAACACTCATGGACGAGGTCGAACTGGAAGCCATGATAATCTTGGACTATATTGGCCACCGTAGGAGTTAAAATGAAATCGGAATTGAGAGGAACAGAAACTAATATTCACTGGATGGTCATATACCTTTTCACTGCCAGATGGGGGTAAAAATCACAAAGTGTAGCTTTAAAGGGATTAATTGAAAATAACTGTAGTGCATTAAGAGAATATTGAAAATAGCATTGAAACTCAACAACATAGTAAATGCTGTATGGTGAACGTGCAATTACTTGACTAGAAAACTAAGAGATAGAGAGTGAGTGAGTGTTGTTCAGGATATTCTTGAGGGCCAAAAAGATCCTCTTGGGTAAAAAAAACAACAGCTTCAATATTTCAGTAAAAGTCCTTCAATAATAATGACACCATTTCTCCTTTAACTGCGCCGATACCAATAGACCTTGAGGCACAAAGAGGGAAAAAGGCCCTGTGACGTTGCCCTGGGGTATTTCAAAACTCCAGCCAAACACAAACAGCATCCTCGCTGAACCCGCAGGCTGCCAACCGACCGCATCCTCCCTCTGCGGAATTGGAAATGGAAAAGAACTCTTGCTCCTTCAGGTAGGGACCGTCTCCACAGCAACCAGAGGATTCAGGAGAAAAGAAAAAATGCATTCTGTCCAGCGTTGACAAAAGAAAGCTTTTTGAGAATTGCTATTATTTTGCCTAAAGCCTGTCACATCACAATCTAAACACTCCGTGGTCCATGTGTGCGGCTATTTTAGACTGATATAAAAATGTAGGTTTATTATAAGCTCAGTCGTGTCAATCCCTACACTCAACGGTTTGTACTAAAAAACCAATTGCGTTCACATTATGTACAGTATAGTGGAAACAGGTCTTCTGATCTCGCTCCATAACGGTTGCTATGTTACAAACTAGGACATGGTTTGACACATGGGGGGGGGGCATGTGTCATAGCTACGGCTGATTTCATCAAAGTCTATAGCTTTCACATCTGTGAAGTATGCACAGCGTTCTTAACTTTAACTCGCATGCATATCAAAACAATCGAGCGGCAGGCTGATTCAATCTGGCGAGAGTGAAGAGAGAATACTAACCGGGAATATGCAAATTGGCTAAGCAGGAGAGTTTTAATTTGTGGTGGTGACAGTTTTCTCAATGCATTATTCTCAGAGTGTCTATGTATTGTTGCTTACGGTGCAAGATCGGTGCTGCATTGGCTGTTTGTGTTCTATAACAATACAGGAGGGAGAAGTCAACAGCTGTAAAACTTTATATCACTTCCAGTAGTTCCACTAGAAGTATTGCTATTCGTTTTTTACTGTATTTTACTGTATTGTTGTGCATTAACTGTGCCAAGGAGAAAAACTCCCTTATTCATCAACCAGAATCAAGACTGCAAAAAGTCGCTGCCATGCAAGTACAAATCAACTTGGATGTTTATGTCATTTTGGGCCCTATTTTAACGATCTGAAACGCAAGTGTCAAAGCGCAAGTAACTTTGTGGGCGGATCCCGGCGTTGTTGCTATTTTCCCGGCGGGATAGCTTCATTATTCATAGGTGTGGTTTGGGCGTAACGTGAAATAAACCAATCAGAGCGTCCTCTCACTGTCCCTTAAAAAGGTTAGTTCACCCAAAAATGAAAATTCTGTATTCCTACTAAGGTAGTCAATGGGGATTGAGATCTGTTTGATTAAAACATTCTTCCAAATATCTTCTTTTGTGTTCAGCAGAACAAATAAACACATAGACGTTTGGAACAACATGAGGGTGAGTAAATGCTGACAGAATTTTCATTTTTGGGTGAACTAACCCTTTAAGAGCATGATGAATGACGTGCGCTTGTTCCATGGCACAATACTATTATAAAGGCACATTTACCCGACGCGCTTCACAATCGGTTCACAGCCGAGGAGATCGATGTTCTCGTCAGGGCCATAAAAGAAATAGAAGGGACATTGGGGATGGGACAAACACACCCAAATTAGCTTCGGTTAAACATGCATATAATAATTTGGGTAAATGTGTAAGCTTATATTTTTCCCATTGTCATGAACACAACAATAATTTCCCTCGTGTCAATAATTTCCTTATAATAATGTATCATTTGCAAAAAGTAAAATGCATCTGTGTTGATGAGAGAATCCTCTACAGTGTATGCACGTTGTTCACACTGGCCAAGCATGCTCGCTTAAAATAGCATCTGAAAGTACCTGCAACGCACCACTGACTTTAGACTAATTTTTTCTGGTCAGTGGCGCAATCGATTTCTGGAACTGTAAAATAGCACATGGGAATGTTTGCGGCGAAACACGCCTCCTTTTTTTGTGCCGATCCGCCCAGAAAGCGCAAGTTCATTCCCTAGTTTACCAACGTGCATCTGTGGAAGGAACAGCCTGCTTTGCGCTGGTGCAAAATAGGAATGATAAATGCGTTTGTGTATGAAGTAATTTGCACCGGGTGCAAGATAGGGCCCAAAAACTTAAATTACATAAAAAATGTTTTATCTGATTCCTGTACAACTTACAACAAATAAGTGGAAACTCATTTTGATGAGTTAAAGCAATGTAAACATACAATATGTTGTCATAACTGATCATCTATTTTTTAGTGCAGGGCAGCGTTGATGCAAATTACACAGGCACCGAAGTACACCAATGAAATTCATCACTAAAAAGGTACGAGAATATAGAACAACTGTGAGTCTGCACAGAACTGGCCTTCCTCCAAAAAGGGTAGTTGAGAAAAGAACAAGTCCATGAGTAAAGAAGCTCCAGTCCGACATGACAGATGGGAGAAACTAAGTATGAGATGATAATAGCATTCGAAAACCTTGCTGGTATGGAGAGTTTCAAGACAAAAGCTAAAGGATTTTTTTAACGCATAATTGGACTGGAGATTCCCCAGAAGCATGTGACTCTTTGGTCTGAATAGGATTCAAATTTAATAATTTGTTTTCAGTATTTAAATTAAGAAATATGAGAAATGTAGATAACTATGACTATAACTATAACTAAATAAGAGAAATATAGATAACTATGATACTTTTACATACAATATTGTCTATTTTTTAAATTATATTTAGTTTTATTTAGTCAGTGGTGTATGTTCAACCTTTGAACATCTGAAAATCATTTTAAACCACAGGAGGTCTTAAATAATAGTTTTGACGCTGTGCGAAGAGTGAACAGACGTTGCCACATTCATCATTATTGATTAAGTCTTGTTCTGTTGTTTTACTGATTTTTCAGCATCATGTAAACATCTGGGATTTTTACACGATAGACACTATTAAGTGCTGATGTTAATGTGTTTTGTCTCTTATAAACTATAAAGAAAAAAATACTTGTGAAAATTATGTCACTTAATTTTTGTGCTATACTTTTGAGAGTATTGCACCATTAGCTTAATGTCAAAATCTATTGAAAATCCAAGGTCATTAGTCCATGTTAATTTTTATTTGTGGATTGAAATGAGGCTGTGAGTGACAGAGGCATAGTCTGTATTACAGTCTGAGGCATTGTCTGTATAATGCATTGTTTTTTTGTACCTGGTTGTCATTCATGCAGCTGATGCAACATGAAAAAATAAAATCTGTTGACAAACAGAAGTGTGAAAAAGTGCAATATTAAACAGACTGCTTAAGTGACCCTCATTTCCATTTGGAAAAATGTGAATATTATCAATGTATTGTATTATGATGCTTATGTAGATTATACAGCATCAGTGACTTACAGAGTTTCTATGACTGTTAGGGTGCTGCCTTACAAGTCAGCTGTCTATGTAGGCACTAGGCAGTGCAGAAGCCCAGTAGGTTTTGGAACGGAGCTTTAGTGTTTCATGCTGGCACAACACACATCATATCACACTGAGAGTGTATGAAGCTTCAGGGATGCATTTCTGCAGCAGGGACTGGAAAACTCATAAAGATGGATGGAGTTAAGTACAGAAAATTCCTCAGGGAAAGTGGAGATATAAGAGAACTGGGACAAAGAATCTGAAACAAACAGTAAAAAGTGCCACTGCAAACAAAAGGGTTAACAGTGTTTATACTTTCCCAGTCCACACATTGGACTTAATCCGGTCAAGACATCCATGGAAAGGCATAGAAAGTGCTGACTGAAAAACATTTAGCTGATATTGGGCCCATTGATTGATTCAGAAAATGAAACAGCAGCAGGTGTGAATTACCCTGTATTATCTCCTGCATAGGAGATGTGAACTTTTATATACAATATTGTCTATTTTCTTTTAATTATATTTTATTATATTTAGTTTTATTTAATCAGTGGTCTATGTTCAACTTTTGAACATCTGAAAATCATTTTAAATCACAAGAGGTCTTTAATAATAGTTTCAATGCTGTGGGAAGAGCAAGTTGAACAGAAGTTGCCACATTTATCATTGATGTTAGATAAGTCTTGTTCCGTTGTTTTACGCCGCACTACTGCAAAAACATATTGTGCTCTGGACTTTCTGTGTGATGACTTGTAAATGTTAATCACGACAATGCTGACATTTGCTTGTAGTGTGCATGTTGTGATAATCATAGTGTTAATATACGAATGTGGATGGATTGGTAATGTTTAGTACCATCTTTATCTCTTGTGATTCAATGCAGATAGCCTATCTATACATAATTCACTCACTCACTTACAAGCTCCATATAAAAACAGCAACATTGTGAAATATTAATACAATTTAAAATTACTTTTTTACATTTTAAAATGAGATTTATTCCTGTGATGGCAAAGCCGAATTTATGCATCATTGCCTTTAGTGTCGCATGATCCTTCTGATTTGCTTATCAATCTTCTTAGCGAAAGGAGGTAACAAATTAGCATGAGGTTTTAACGTCTACTCTTGAGTAATGGAAATCATTTATTGTTATTATTAGAGTATTAGTCGAAAATGGTTGTGCTGCTAAAAACTTTTACAGAAACCGTGATAAGATTCTTTGATAAATAGAATGAAGCATTTAAGAAAGACAGAAATCCTTATAACATTATAAATGTTTTTCCTGTTAAGGCATCATTGCTGAATAAAAGTATAAATATTTGTAATAATTTTTTGAATTCCCAACTTTTTAATGGTAGCACACACACACACACACTAGGGCTGTTGGAACGAATTTCGAAATTCAAATATAATTTGAATATTTAAAAAACAATACTATTCGAATGCTGAAGTTACTATTCGAATATTGCTTTATATACATTTAAAAAATATGTCTATATACGCAATCTTTCTCGCGGCTTACACGCTTTTGAAAATGAAATGCTTTTGTTTCATCTAATCAACAATAAAGTTTTTGAATCGTAACGAAATTGTGTACGTTATCTCCAAGCTGTAGGCTATCATCAGGGTTTCCCATACAGACATTCCCAAGTCTCCCGGAAGATCCGGGATTCTCCCGCATATTGATAGCGTCTTTCTGATGGCCGCAAATTAGTTAAAATCTCCCGGAATCTAGAGCGAGAACATACTGCGCGCATAACGTACATACCACGCGGCGCGTGCATGGCAGAGAGGAAGAGAACGAGACCTTGCAAGTGCCATGCGAAAGCCAGTCCCGCCCAGTATTTAAATATTTAAATATTTAATAAATGTCATAGTTAACTCGTGATTAATCTCTTAATTTCTTTTTGTTCCATTATTTTTTCTCATTTTTATGGTCTTATTAACATGTACAAGTTTATTGGCTTGCTTTGTGCAATAGTTTTTTTTTTTATTGACAACGTTGGCATATACAGTATTCAATTTCACACTAATTCTCACTTAGAACAAATAATCCCTCACACAATGTAACACTGTCCATCAATAAAAGTGTGAAAGTAATACTGACGAGGTCCTGATATTGACGAGGGGCGGAGTCGCATGCTGCAATGATGATGGCTCAGTTCACAATGACAAAACACACAGATCACTTTGGTCTTGTCAGTGGAATTTGGCAACTTTTTAAAAGTAAATTTCCATTCAGAATATTATTGGCATCCATTTCGGCGTCTCACACTTGTCATCCACTCAAAACGTAACGTTAACCAACTATTTGGCCGTCTTGCAGTCTCAAACAAGTGTGTGTGGCCGACGAAGGTCAACGAAGCAACAGAAACGTTCTGCGCGGTGCAAGCCATTGAAATGGATGGGTTTTCATTGCATAGCGCCACGTGCTGTTGCAAAAGCATGTGGAAAAAAACCTACAAAGTTTGCTAGGCCAAAAAAAACATTAATTGCACAATAAAAATATTGACGCTGTTAAAATGGGTTTGCGTTAACGCCGTTAATAACGCGTTTAACTGACAGCCCTAATATATATACATACATACATACTTGGAGAGAAAAAGCACACACACAGTTTAATTTGCAAATGTCATACAAATGTCCTGAGGAGTTGCATTCAAGCTCAAATGTCACACGTTAGCTTAATAAGACAGTCACATTGCCTGTCCCATATGTCTTCTTCAGTGCTGCTGCCCAAATGTCTAATCTCAGCCATTCTGTCACAGATTGTCCTCTCTCACTTCTTACAGAAATAACCATGTGCTGCACCTCTGAAAACAGGTCTGATTTTTAACAGACCTATGCAGAAAATAAATCTGTATAAAGTAGGCTACAGTAAATGCCCTCTCAAGTTTTTGTTGTTTAGGCATAAATGACTAAAATACAAGTTTACCGTCACAGCTGAAAAGGAAACAAGGGCTAGTTCCAGGGTCGTTAAGAGGCGTCTAATTAAGCCATTTGCCTTGTGCGACAGTGCAGTAGTAATTGCTGCTCAGCTTTGACAGTACTGTTGTATATTCGCAACTGAAATTAAACCATGTAATTAATTGGACCAACACAAAGTGGCTCATGCTGGCCTCTTTCAGCAGGATGTAGGTAATTAGGGGATTGTGATAAACATGAGCACCCTCGAACGGTAGCTCGGCGGTCATGGTGCTTATGAACCATACGTTCAAAACGGCTCCCTCTCTGATTGCCCGCATTCACCAAAGCATTCAACATAATCGTCATCAAATTGCACCCTGCTCAAAAGAAAAAATAGCCCTGCTCTTTCAGGTATCTAGCGAATTATCTTGATCTCTGTAAATAGTGCACATCACTGCGAAAACTGGCACCTCGGATTCAGACGCATGCAAGTAGTCAAAGGTGAGAGTTCAAAAGGGAGTGACGAGGGCTCGGGAAGTCTGCGTGTACGTGCAAGCAAGAAAGCGAAGGCGTTCCAGGCAAAGTGCTGGGCTGATTGCACCGGCTTGAGTGTCTCCTGCAATCACGGCTCAAGGCACGGCTCGATCTGATTACGTCGCTGTCACCGTATGATTTCTGAGAGGGTTCGAGTGTTCTCCAGCAAAGAGCGGATTCCCATTCGAGGAGGAAGGCGAAGAAAGCGCTTTGTAATCCCGCCAAAGGCGAGTGCCGGCCACTTGCATTCGAGAGGGAAGTCCATTTGCTAAGACCTGACCAAACTTAAAACGTCCTCTAAGAGAGTCTTTTGAATGAGCTTTTCTTTCAGTTGATGGAACAAAGCATCAGATTCAATGACAGAAAATTAAAAAAGTAGATCTGGGAAAGCATGCTTGAGAATGTAGGCCAATATCTCTAATGATGATTGAAAGAAGCAAACTTTGTAGGTGCTGCCGGCTGAAAGCTGATTCTAGAGCAAGGTCGGGCTCGATGCATGGTGAAAAACGAACAATGCGTGGTAAAGATCAAAGAGAAGAGTGAATGGAAAATAATGAGAGCGCAGTGAGACTCAGATTAAGCAGTTGAGCAAAAAAGGTGCAATGGAAAATAATGAGAGCAACAGAAATACAGGCAGTCTCAATCTGAGGGTCGGTTAACTGCAGCATGGACAACAATGACTCTTAAATCATCACGCTGAAGTGCACAGGAAGCGTTTCAAAGCTTAAAAGCAGCCGTAAATCACAGCGGCAATCGCAGACGGCAGGGTCACTTCCTGTGTGTATTCAGCACTGCTTCCCATAGGAGTCCTGTACATATCAGGAACATCTGATTTACATTCTAGAGCAAGGTCATTTCTGTGACACTAAAAAATAGTATAATTATAATTTAGTGCTGTCAAACGATAAAACTATGATTTTTTCTATAATTAATCACAATTAATGAAACCTAACATTAAAGTTTCTAACATTTCACATCTAAGCTCCACATTAATGTAGAAACAGCATAAACAAATATTTTTTTTAAAAACCTACTGTGTTTAATGCATCTTTTATGAAATAAGGCCAATGTCACTCATACATCAATAATGTCTCTTTGAAATGTATTTTCTCTCTCAATTTTCGCCATTAATAATAGGCATTCAGCATTACAGTTTAATTGAAAGCTATCATTTTTTTAAACATTTATTAGGCTTTAAATAAATGTAACAACTTTTAATTTAAGTGAAGTTAAAACAATCATCAAATAAACCCATTATAATAAATGTCACATTTACTGTGCCCTTCAATATTATCAGGGCTCCATTTTGTCTATTGACCCAGACAGACTGGTTCAGATGTTTACTTGTCCTGTCAAAATACACAAAAAGTTAATGTTTTCATTGTTTTTGACCCATGTATCCCTATAAGCAGTCCTTTGAACATTTTCAGGCAGGTCTGACAGGTAGGATATACAAGGAAATTGCAAAAAGTTATAAAACACTTCACAGTCTTCACTGGATAAATTATAATCCTGATTAAAGCTACAAATGTTTTTCAGTCAAGATCAGTGAGTGGTTTTCTCTTTTTCATTTTCCCTTTGATTATCATTAATGACAGACATCACGGCAGTGGGTTTATTAGTCTGCTGTCACTTTAAGACCTGACACACATGACATGGATCTGGCACACTTTCATTTTGCTTTCATTTAACTAATTTAAAGGGTTGGTTCACCCAAAAATGAAAATTCTGTCAGTAATTAACATGGGTCATGTCACATTTATTTATATAGCGCTTTTTACAATAATAACTATTGCTGATGCTGGCTAATTGTGAGCATACGTTCTGATGCAGCGCAAAAAGTATTCTCGTCACTTAAAGTTGATCCACTGTAGTCACTTGGACTATTTGAACAACGTTTTTATTTACTTTCTAGGCCGGCAGGTTTCACTTATAATAGAAGCCTATGGAGAGTGAGACCGCTCTCAGATTTAAACAAAAGTATCTTAATTTGTGTTCCGAAGATGAACGAAAATCTTACAGGTTTGGAACAACATGAGGGTGCGTAATTACTGACAGAATTTTCATATTTGGGCGAACTAAACCTTTAAGACTGTGCTTGTGAGGATACGCCACAAAACGTTAATTTTGGCATAATTGTTTGCATTTTTGCCCATTCAAGTGCAGTCTGAAGTGCCTTTCTGTGTGCTCGAGTGTTTGTGTTACAGACGTGCTCCAGTACTGAATCTTCAGGGCGTGAATGGTTTAAAAGCATTTGTATAAACAAAAGCGTGATCATGTGATCTAAAGCTAGCCGAAGGATGACGGGGAAAACGGATGCTGCGTTAATTTTGACAGGACAATTATAATTATATAATATGCAATTATCTAGAATGGCTTTCATAATTACTAAACTAAATGATTTAATTTAACAATATTAAATGATGAAATTATGCGATTGGTAAGACAAACAAACAGTCCCGCCCCAAACTCATGCCATTGGTTGAGTCAATGCTATTACAGTAAGTCCAGCACCATTATAAAACATAGCAATTGTATATGATGCCACTAGAAATTACGCACATTTTAAAATAAAAAAAAAATGCAGTCAACAACTCTACATATCGTTCTATATTTGATTTTAATCAACCAAACTCTGATATACGTGTTCAGATTAAGACAGACTTTGGAATTTGCTTTCAACATTCAATTTAATGGCCATGTTACAGACACCAGCAAACAAAGCCGCACAGCAGAACTTCTTACGCACCCATAGCGAGCGAGTCGATTGGGACACTGCAGCGAGGAGATCTGGCCTCATTGAACATTTGGACATTTTGAAGTTTAAATAATCCACTTTTCACGGCAAAGCCACAGAGAGAGCAGAATGCTTCTGCAATTCCCCTTATGCGAGGGCATGAATCACACGTCTGCCGCCAATATTATCATCGCTGTGTGCTCGCTGTGCGCTTGTCTATCTGTGAAATTGTGTAATCCTTGGAGAAATTGCCAGGAATAATTTTATTATCTCTCTAAATAGCAAAATGAGCTGTATCCAGTTCTTTGCAGAGTCCCAATCCCCAGTCTTGCCAAATGTTGTTTAAAATTAAATGTGCAAAACTTCTGTAAACATGACCGAGATATATGATTGTTTTTATTTTATTCTTAGTCTCGCTCTGAAGTCTCTATTTTAAAAAAAAAGAGAAGTGCACCACAGCCCATTTCAGATCTCTGATTAAAACAAATAAACGGATAACAGTGATTTCAGAGGCGTCTCCATTTGCCGTGTTGATTCCGGGTTGTTCTCAACTCTGTCAGGGGAGAAATGAGTGGGTGGATCCCGGGAAAGAACATTTCAGACCTGGAGACTTGGGGCTCCACTTCTCACCACTGTTGTTTCTGCTGTTCAACACCTTCTACAAATAACACTCTATTCTTAGACGGACATCACAGAGGTGATTGGCTGTCAGCGGCTAACAACTGCACTGCTTATTTCGGGAGGCTTGACAGGAACAGTTTTTAATTAAGTATGTGGGTATAACTTCACAAGTTATGCAGATTACAGATATTACATTTATACTCTTCCATTGCTGCCTGCTATTATCATTAATTTGATCGAACGCTTCGTATACTTTCCTCGCAGGGGGAAAACACTCTGGGAATTTAAGATGTTTCATTGTGTAATGAAAAGCCAGACTGTCAGGTCTGGGATATAATGATGGCACATCATCAAAGTTGTAACACATGGCTGCACTAAGAACTTCATTAAAAATTATGAGGCCCTTGATTTGTGTCATGCAGTGATCCTCGGGCTTAAGTAGAAATATGGGATTTAGATGGTTAAAGTTGGATTAGCCAAATTTTCTTGTTTGTGCATCTTTGTGGACCAATACACATAAGCTATCAGAACTCATCAAGGCCAATTAGCTTTCCAAAAACTATTACTTGTTTAATTTCTCCAGGATCTGCATTTAACAGTTTGCAAAACAGATTCATACATAACATTCTGTTTTAAAATCCTACAAATACATATAGTTAGTATTTATTCAAACTTGTCTAAAATGTTTGTTATCTATAATGCTTAGGTCAAGAATTAAAATAATTAACATTTAAACTATTTAAATTACAAACCACCATAATGTCCAAAATACATTAGGCCTGGGAAACACTTAAGCCAACAAAAACTTGTTGAAGGTTAAAAAGAACAAATATACAAACAACGATTTTCTTCAGGGTCTACACCTTTTGACCAATGAACAAATGTCGCTTATTGCTTATTGGAAAAGGGTTTTTAGTCAATTAAATACTGAGAGCAAATTGATTAATAGTTATTAGATTTGTTTATACACAGCCCGTCTCTCATCCCAAGGCGTCATGTTACTGACGATTTTGACCATGTGTCAACATCCGACACACATGGCACCCTTTAGCGTCAATATGAGACACGCCTCCTAGTGGTCTAACCCTAACCCTACCCCAGACCTAAACCTACCTTTGTGACCTAAAGGTTGCCATGTGCGGCGGATTTAGACGCATGGTCAAAAGCGTCAGTTAGATGACGCCCTGAGGATGAGTGTCATCTAACTAATGCTAAAGGTTGCCATGTGTGTCGGATTTAGACACATGGTCAAAAGTGTCAGTTCGATGATGCCCTGAGGATGAGAATGCGTTGTTATACATTAGGCCTACATAGTCTATATTATATTTGCATGGCCTATTGTATATAATATTTTTTCTTATGCTCAACAAAAAGTAATCGACTTGAACTTGAAATAGCTCTTTATGAATATATATTATAATATAGATAGATACATATATAAAATATGCAATGTAATATAATATGCATTTGCAATGTGAATACTATACATAATTTGACATGATTTTACTTAATTTGCACTCCATCCATCAATCGCTATTTTCAGAGGACATTACAAAAATGATTCTATAAAATATGCAATGCAATATATAATATTATGAATACACAAATGCATTAACTATAATAATTTTCCATTGACTGTGAGAACTCGTATATCAAAGCTGGGGAAGGAGGACAAAACGCTGGTCATATAGCAAAGTCAATGGGCTTCTTTTTTTCTTTTGCTACAGCCTTGGGATGGTTTTTGGCATGGTTGAGCTTGTTTTAGTGCAGGTGTCAGAAGAGGAATCCAGGCAACTAGAGACTGATTTCACCCCTCACAGCTCACAGCATGGCTGTCTCCCTTTAGCAAGGGCTTGGAGAGATCCAGAGCCGAAGCTATTTCTTCCTCAATGTCACATTTAGTAAAACACACACCACAGGTCTGGAGCACAGAGGAATGGGAGTAACCTTAACCCTGCCGCTGCAGTTACCGAGCATTACTGAATCCTCTATTAATCTTAAAGCAATTGTAGAGCCTTTCTGGAAGGTGTGGGGACCAGAGCAGTGCTTTTAGACAAAGCCAATATTTTCATTTCAGCTTGAAATGTTCACATTTCTTTTGGCCAGCACAACCTCAGCTTCAACATTTGACCACTCACAGGGTGCCAAGAGCTCAGTGGCGTAAGGTTCGCTTGGTCCAAACCGCAGCCCTTTAGTTTATTGCCTAACTGCTTTGCCCATCACATTGATTGGACTGCAGTCACAGGTCTATTCTCAGAAGCGCTGCTGAAATGACACATGCACTTAAAGTGATGGCTCTACATCTAGTCGCTTCTTAGAGGAGGGGAAAATTGTGAAGAACTCTTGTTTTCAATAACACTGGCAGAACAGAGAACGAAGAGGTCACAGAGAAGTGCTTTCTCATTACAGGCCCACATTTGGGCTATTCAGGGCAAACAATGGATCATTCCCAAATCACAGTGTTTTGAGTCACTGATCAATTATTCCTTATTGGCCAACTCCACACTTTTTGTGCAGCCGTTCAGAGCTCGACTCGGCGGCTGTAAAAGATTGCGGCTCTCGCTGGAGCAAACTGCTTTTGATGGGGTTCAATCTACAGTGTACACACCAGTGATCAACAAAGGATAGCCCCCTTTTCACCGGTAAGGGGACACATCCATCATGGCTTTCTCAAGTGGCTGTGCATTAGGAGATGCCCTTGCTCAGATCAGAGGTGCGCCCTTGAGCCTCGCCAGAAAAAACAATGTTTGATCTGGGAACTGTCCAGAGAGGCTGCATCTTTGTCGTTTAAGGCAATGACAAGGGAAACCCCACATCAGCATGCAGGGGCAGGCATGCAGCGAACAAACAGAACCTGCTGCTTGTCAAACATCACACCTCCATCAGCGCATAGAGCTCTGGGTATTAGAGGGGGAGGGGGGCATGCAGCATTTCAATGAGATGATGACAAAAACAAGATGGAGAGAGAGAGGCGATATTGGACTTCTGCTGTGGGCAGATACTACAAATAAAACTGTGGAAATCCATCAGGCCGTGGGATCGATGGATCAGTGGGTCAGTGCCATGGCAGGCGGCCTGCAGCTGTGTTGTCAGGGGCGACGGGTGAATGATTAAAGGTCGAGGGGCAAAGAGTTCAAGAATTGTGACAAGTTTGGGAAAAAAATCACTGCTGGATTGGTGTGCCCAACCACACGTCAAAAGCAAACAGGAGCAAGACATGTTGACTGCACTCAATGTAAAGAACTGGAATGCTATTAATCCAGTGCAAAACGAATAAAAATTCATAAATAGTTTTCACTTTAACAACATACTATTTATGTTTTGTGTCAAATGTTTAACCCTAAAGCCGTATTCTGGACAAATGTGGGCAAGATAGTTTTGATTTATTTTTAAAAAATACTTCCCTTGATCCGAGCGGTACAAGATTTGGCTACTTTTCCTAAGTTTGCCTCCTGAAAAAACACAATTTTTTTTTTACTCAATTCTACAATGTTAAGTGGGTGAAAAAAATAAAAACTCCTTAATCTTGTATTTGGGTAAAAATGGGAACCCATAGAAATGAAAGGGAAAAACTGTAATTTAGAGCATTTTAAATACAAAAAGTAAGACACCAGGTGACATCAAAGTCACTTCATCTTTAGGTTTTAGCTCTAAGAACTTATTGGAATGATATTTTAATGTAGTTAAAAAAATAAAACATAAAAAGAAGCATAATTTACATAGAAAATATGGTACTTTTTGAAGTAAATAAATTCAAATATACCCCAAAATATAAATAAACACCATAAATGGATAGACAAAACTTTATCGAAGACAGTGATATAACATTTATAATAACAAAAAAATTAGGATCACACCTGAGTCCTCTGTGCCCACATTTGTCCACAATTACAGTTACAGGGCTTAAGTCAATACGGTTTGAGGGTTAAATGAGGAAGCTCATTTTTAAAATGTAATGAAAACCAAAACAAAACAGGGAACTGTGACAAGCTTGTGGAATCAACACAAAGTGCCCATGAGTGTTGGTTTCCAGCATGTCAAGTAGATAAGTGCTGTGCCAAGGGCTCTTCAGATGGCATGAGATGCACAAATGATGAGCATTGTCTAGAGCAAATGTCGACGGCATGTGATGGAGACATCGCTCTGCGTGGTGTGACAACTCCCCCAACACCACCCTTTCATCAGCCCCTGTACACCTGATTGACTTATTCTACTAATCAAGTATATCAATTATGTCCACCTTGCTGGCAGGGGAGCTTTGAGTGATGGGATCTGGCAGGATGTTATTATTGGTCATTGGGGGTGAAGGTTTCCAGCTCACTGAAGATGCTTTAGAACTGTATGGAAATGTAAAATGTCATTAGGAACCATCACAGTCATATTGTCCATTATAATCGAGCATAAAATGTGTTGTAGGTATAAAACGCTCAATGCATCAGAATGAATACAATATACAGGGACGGAAATGACATGATTTCCTGCCGAAGAGGCATACAGTCATCAAATTGATCTGTCAATTTTGTAAGCAAGCTGAACTTTATCGATCGTCATTGCATCAGGGTTGGACATCTGACAGCCAGATTCAGAGTTGCGGGACTCCGGTAATGGCAATGGAGACGCTTTACAAGAGCGGTGATGTAATTCACGACGCGTCAGCCCTGTCAGGATTGCTGGTCCTGTTTCCACCCGATAAGGACACAGAAAATTCATTGCATATTTTGCGGTAGACGGATGGGAGGCCAGGTGAGATTAATGTCGAGACGGAAGCAGTGAATCGGACTGACAATACCAGTTGTAATGAAAAACTCTGAAAGGGCCATGATTCTGGTAACAGTTGCCTTGATGATCCCATTACTGTGCGGGATCACATTCCCCGTTGAACTACTTGTCATTGGGGATGAAGGACTGATCCGTCTAACCCTCTCTGTTTAAAAGGATCATTTAGCACTGTCCTCCCAGACTCTTCAGATGGAAGGCTCGGCTACTATAACTTTGTGTGGGAGGTGACACATTGATTGTGGCTATCCAATGTCCCCACTCTCGTTGCTTCCCTCTTCCACTAAGTGTCCAACAGCCGTAAATGTGCCCAGCACTCAGAGACGAAAACAATGCATGACTGCTTTACCGATGAACTACTACATCAAAATCAGTCATCTCGTTGGTTACGACCCAGACATCTTCGTCGTGAAGGTTAAGATAAAAGCAAAGCTACAATTACACCGAGTTAAATCCATTAAAAAGGTATGGAAAGGCAAGTAAGTGCTATTCCAAATGGAGAAACGCATACCAAAAATCACAATGCATCTTTATGACTTACTAATCAGCACTAAAAATGTTTTAGTGTGATTTTTTTGGTAAATATCTTATCCTCTCAAAGTCACTACTTTGGACTTGGTGTGAACAGGACATAAATTACATTAAACAACTGTTAATTCTGCTTGATTAGCCAAAATGCATCCCTAGAGTGCTGATGCACAATACAGTACAACAGAGTAATCTGTGTTTACGGTGTTCCAGATCTCAGTATGTGAGAGGAAAGTGGGGGAAGGAGAGATGTGTGAGTTTGCCTGCAGCGAGGAAGTAGTTTTTGAAGGTCACAACATCTATGAAATTGACAAGCGGTGGAGCTCTGCTCTTCCACCTCTACCATATGGATTGGCTCTTTCGTTCAAAAAATACTTTTATTACTATAATCACAGATAAAAGACAGTTTAATCAGCAGCTTTGTTCCTCTGTGTACAGCAGTAAAGCAGATCTACACTGACTGCTTTGAGTTCATGCAGATGTGAAAACACTGAGCTACTGGCAATGAGCTCTGAAGCTGCTCTGTTTTCATTCAATACTCGTTTGAGGAATAGCAAAGGCAAGTGTCTGACAAACTTAAAAAAATAAGTGTGAAAAAAGCCTTGTGTGAATAATGACATCTGTATTTGACTTTTCATTTTAAATATATAGTTTTATATCAAAAGTTTAGGGTCGGTGAGATTAATATTCATGCTTTTGAAATAAGTTTCTTACATTAACATTTAGTCATTTAACAGATGTTTTTATCCATGTGTTGGGTGTTCATTCATGGTGAAGAGGCAATAACAACACAAGGAGTGCTCAAAATACAGTTCAAACATTGCTCAGAGTAGCATAAACCAGCCAAGTATGGATTTAAAGAATATGTTTTTAATGCTTCTTATGCTTACTAAAGGTCTTTGCACACTGAGTCTGAAATTCTCTGCCCAAATTTTTGTACGTTAGGAAATAAATATGTCAAACTTTAGTCCGTCATAATTAGTAGTCATAATAGTCCGATCTTGTTCGATATTTCCCTCCGTAGCAAAAAAAAAACTACATACATTTCGCAATCAGAGTGCAAGGACCTTAAAGGGATACTCCACTGTTTTTGGAAATAGGCTCATTTTTATAATTCCCCCAAAGTAAAGAGTTGAGTTTTACCGATTTCGAATCCATTCAGTCGATTATCTGATATTTAGAAGAATATCAGTAACCAGACAGTTTCTGGTCTCATCTGACTACCATAGTATATATTTTTTCCTACTATGGAAGTCAATGAGACCAGAAACTGTTCTGGTTACTGATATTCTTCTAAATATCAGAAAATCGAGCTGAATGGATTCGAAAAACGGTAAAACCCAACTGTTTAACTCTGGAGGAGTTGTAAAATGAACCTATTTCCAAAAAAGTGGATCCCTTTAAGGCTGCATTTATAAGAAGAAAAATATAGTAAGACCGTTACATTGTGAAATATTATAACAATAAAAAAAAACAGAAAATTTGAGTCCCTCAGAAATCATTCTAATAAGTTGACTGACTTTCTGACTTTATATAAACAGACACACATGCATGCTTGTTAGAAAAATAAGATAGTTTTTATTGCAATTTACTGGGTTGTTAATCTCCCACCATTTGTTGAAAGATAAAAATAGAAATCAGCATCACTGATTCAATTGGTTATTGCAATTATTCTTTTTAAAATAATCTGTTGGCAGAATGACATCCAAATGAATCCCAACAAAAGCTGTGACCTATCATAGAAGATGTAGGAACCTAAAGCATAATCCAAAAAGCATAAAAACTCCAGCAGGAGATTCAAACCTGTAGGCCAGCTATTCATATGTG
Organism: Hybognathus amarus; assembly: GCA_030378365.1. NCBI lineage: Eukaryota > Metazoa > Chordata > Actinopteri > Cypriniformes > Leuciscidae > Hybognathus > Hybognathus amarus. The sequence goes on along the minus strand of JAQIUQ010007135.1, from coordinate 83,633 downwards.
AGGATTATCACTGGAATATGACACGTTGACTGGACACTCAACATATGATAGAGCACAGCAGAAAGACAGGTTGTCAATGCTGCACACAATCTTTGATAGACACAGGTGTCAAAAAAAGATGCCTGGCAAGGAGCAGTGGCGAGGCAGGACATGAAAGGAAGCACATCTGGCCCACACTTTTATCCAACAACCCCATCCTTTTTCTGAATCTGCAGTGAGTGCAAAGAGCACAAGGCCACTCCCCATGCGATCTATTAAGGCACAGATCAAAGCGCGCACGTGATGTGCCAAGCGAATCTCAGGGCATGCGCACACATTTAAGTGTGCTGTATCAACAGCCTGCTTTCCAGTGGAATAATTCTCCTTAATCAAATCAAAGCTTTTTAGAAGCACTGGGTCTGAGCAACCTGGTCGAGAAAGAGGAAACGCTGAATAAATGGCAAGGGCTTACCGTGGCCTCCTCTCGTGAGGAAGGGCATCCTGTTGATGTTGATGGGTATGGTACCATGCTTGTTATGGAAGTGATGGACATGGTGTGTGGTGCTCAGGCTGGGAAGACACACGGGCACTGGCCGTTCTGTCCGGCACCGACGCCAACAAGGCCAGAGATAATGCAAGTCTCCACCAAGAGCCAAGGCCTAGCCAGCTGCCTCCGCCACACTCCCAGCCCAGCAACACCACCTCAAGCTTGGGGCAAGAAGGCCCGGCGTAGGCCCTTCCACACCCCATTTGTCCCACCCGTTGGAAAGAGTACATCTCAGAGAGCAGTGCCCATGTCAATCATTATCCACGGGTCAAGTAAATGAAGCAGAAGTAAACGATGCCCAGAGGCTTTCACAGTAGGTTTCCAAAAAACAGACGATAAAATCCTCAAAAAGAAGAAATTCCTTTCAAAAAACCAAAGGAAAACAAAAACAAATGGGCTGCTCCTCTTGGCTTTTACGCTCGATGATCATCAAACCCCCCCTCCGCAAAAAAAAAAAAAAAGAAAAAGAGAAGGAGGGCAGGCTCAATCGAGTCGATAGTCATCTGCGCTGCAACTCCCAAAAGCGTTCTAATCACGGCCGCATGGATCGATATTTCTGGATGCAAATTTTGCGGCTTAATTGAAGAGGGAAAAAACGCTCCAGGTGGAAGAGATGCCAGGAGGCGTCTCCCTTCCGAGTTCCCAGCCTCAGGTACGGCTTACACGGCTATTTAGACCACTCTCCCTCAGAGGACAGCTCCTCTATCACGCGAGAGGAGATAAGAGACATCCCGGTGGCTAATGGATTATTCTAATACTGATTAAAAGATGACAGGAAACAGAGAAAGGAGGAAACAGACCGAACGAGACCGACCCTGGGCGCGATGGAGAGCTCACGTTTCCTTTTCACAGACGGAGAGAAAAAGAGACTTCTGCTGCAGCATGGTAGAGGGAAAAAGCAGCAAATAAATAAATAAAGCCGGCTGCAGACGCAGCACGAAGCTTCTCCACTGTGTGCTCCCTCTAGAAGTGGAAGACCTGGAGCGGAGCTGGATCAGTTTTCCGGCACCATCCTGGATTGCTCTCTTAGATTCTTGTCTCTGCCTCTGATGCGATCACCGTATCGATCAGCGCTGCATTTTATCCCTCTTTTCTCTTCTCGCTCCCCCTCTCCGATAGGCATTCACTTGCTAATGTGCTTAGTCTAACAGTGTTACCAGCGAAATGCCCCTCACAGCCGAAGTGTGGACGAACGAAATCCGTATGTGCGCCGCTGCTCTGAAATGCATGCTAATTCAATTAAGCTCCTTGCAATCCTCGATAGCTCTTCTCCCAGGATTGACGGGACAGAGAGCAAAGACTGAGAAAAAAAAACACCCCTCAGAAACAACAAGCGTTGCTTGCCGCAAGCGTGAGGTGCAAGACGCGCGGTCCTCTTCTGGATGCTCAACCAGAGACTGCTACAGAGAGAGAGAGAGAGAGAGAGAGAGAGGAGGAGAGAGGAGAGGAGAGCGGTGCAGTATGTGTCTGAGGAAAAGAGAGAAAGAGAAGGGAGGGGTGTGCAGGGAGCGGGCGATCGTAGTGCATAAGCACACATGCAGACATAGAACGAAGCCAAAAGATGGAGAAGAAAAAGGAATCAGTTGCACGGCAAAGACGCAACCAGGAATACAATTCAGAGCGCTGCGCAGCCTCTGAAACACACCAGCCCCACACTGCAGAACTTGACAAGTGAAGACGCTGTTTATTCCTGCAGTGATAAATGAAAGTGATGAAGAACAAGAGAGAGTTGCATTTTACAAGTGGTTTATTTTCAGCAGATTTGGAAATCAAACTCAGGAAATCTGAAAAGTCTTGCTGGTGCCAGATGCAACCCACCCCTCCCTGCAACCAAGATAGCAGTAGTTGGTTCCCCGATCTTGATGAATAATTTAGTACCAGACAAAATTTGATGGCAAATGCCTGCCACTGTCTTCCTCTCATAATTTCTAAACAGTTCAGTTCCACACTCCTTCATTTAGGGTTTTCTAAATAGAATACTTTACTACCTACAAAGAGTCTGACAGATAATACAATTAATTCACATGAGTTTGACTGAAGGCTTATGAAATCAAATTGTGGACTTTTGTGACGCAAACATGTTAGATGTGAGACAATACTACAAACTAAAACATCTACTGACATACTCCTGATTACTAGCGAAAATGACTTTCAATAGACACACACACACTTAAATGCTGCCAAAATCGATTAATCGCGTTTAATTGGATCCAACATAAAAGTTTTACATAATATACAATATATATAGCTTCATTTATCACAGATTCTGAAGTTTAATGTGTGTATATCAATGAATTCCAAACATTCGTAAATAGGGAACACTCATTCTTAATTAGCCTAATCCCGCCCATGAGTTACAACTACGTACAACTCCATATGACATTTCGTCAAAATACTACGCACATGGCACCCTTTGGCATCAATATAATACACACTGTTATGGGTAGGTTTAGGTCTGGGGTAGGGTCTGTGTTCTCATATTGACGCTAAATGATGCCAGTCACCTTCATGACGCCTTGGGTTTTGCGTGTTATATTGACGCTAAAGGGTGCCATGTGCGTAGTATTTCGAACAAAATGCCATATGACGCCAAAGGATGAGAATGGGCTTGAATATCCATGGCAGTAATAGGTTACTAGTATGTCATTTTAAAGGATATTACTGAATATAAAAATGCAGTAACAAGCAATATTATCTTCTACATTGTTGTTCAGTTGTTGTACAAGTACGATGATTGGTCGGTGTAGAATTTGTCCTGTCCTGCCTCCACTGTGATTGGATGGATGAGTAAACTCAAAGTTGAACATTTAAAAAAAAAATATATATATATATATATTATTACGCTACATAGTGGATCAAAATGCGAAAGTCATCAGTTTGCCTAAATTAGGACACAGAACGCTCAAATGTGTTACGCAACATTTACACATGGTAGGGAGCTGGTGTAAAAGTTGGTAAGTCGTACCAACTAACATTTTGAAAATACGAACATTTTTGTGAATCCGAAAATTCACGTCAGAGTGGCTTGACAAACGATTTACACAAAAATAAACTATGTTCGTGTTTCATGAATGAGGCCCAATGTCTTGGTCTGTTTGTTTTGTAAATATATACGGAATATGCATACATATGCATAAAGTCAAGACACCTTTATTTCTATAGCACTTTATAAGATTGTTTACTATACAATACAGATTGTTTCAAAGCAACTTCACAACATTAACAAATTCACTCTGCTGTAATGCATCTCTACCAAACCAATAGTGCCATTATACAGCTCAAGTCAGTTGTTGTGTTGATTCAATTCAGTTCAACAACTGTAAAGTTCATCAATTGTGCAACAATTGTGCATACATCCTATATAAACAGTGTATTTGTGCAGAGACAGGTACGTGTGAGTGCTTTAACAAACTTCCGTGCACTCCATTGCACACTGAACAAGCAAAAGACACAAGATAGTACTATTTTACACTTGTCATATCCGTGTGTAGTTTAGGATAACCATTTCAGAGTTACTCAATCATAGTTTTGAATAAAGTGCATGCTTTTGCAAGATATGTGTGATGCTAGCAGATAGATGGATGGATTGATGGATGGATGGATGTTGACACCCAAATGACTTACAGCTCTTGATAAAATGGTAAGAATGAATGGAGGGTCTCATGCCTCTGCATGATGCTAACCAGTAAAATATTTGCTAAATGACAAGTATGTTATGGCTATGATGTAGCTAAAACCTCCTGTTTTCGATATCGGAAATCTATTGAATCACCAGTGAAAACTGTACTTGCCAGATGGTACTGGTAAAAGCAGAAGTTTTTGATCAGTAAAAATGTATGGACACTACAAATGCTGATTCGTTCCATCAAAGCATGTGAGAAAGAGAGATAGAGAGAGATGGACTGAATCTATGCTCCATACATCAGATAAATCACCCAGGATAGAGATCTCAGTTGGGATTGCCTTGCCGGTTGAAAGGACGTGTGTGGAAAAAAAGGCCGAACAGCAAAGAGCCAGAGCCACCTTTCATGGTGACAGGGAGGAGAGAAGCAGGTCATTACTCAGACAGAGGGAGGGAGCGAGGGGGCTGGCTGCCGCCAATGAGCTGGGTTGATTGAACAGAATGGAGAAGAGGAGGGGGCAACTCCGTGTCCATGGCAAACAGTGGCCAAGTCTGTAAATCTACAACGTCGGGCGCAGCTCGACGGCAAGTTAGCCACACTGTCGACTGCTCAAATGAACATGGAGGCCTGCTCGTCAAGATTTAGCCCCGGGCAGGCCGAGAGAGATGCCCATACCACTGTAATCGATTCTCATTTCTCTGCAGACCGTGAGATGGAGATACACAGGAGATAACCTTGAGATCAGGTGACACGCAAAAACATCCATACCAAAGGATCTGGGATGCAGCGTGGAAAAATAATCAATGACGGTAGTCGCCATTTTCTATCTAGAGGTGGAGAGATACATGCAGCTCCGGTTACATAATGTAGCCTAGATAACCTCAAAGACTGATGATGATGAAGGCTGAAGTGGAATTCAGGCGTCGGTAATTCATAAGAGGTGTCATCAATTGTCAGTGTGGTGGATTGGGGACATTCTCCTCAGCGGCGATGATATCTTCATGAGGGTTCTCGGAGATGAAAGACTGGTATTAATCAATTTGCCAACCCTGGGGTTGCTCAGCACGATAAGAGACGATGATATCTGGGCTGCGCGGCACTTTGGGTGCGAGGCGTCCCTGAGTTTAAACATCTTCCACCAGTCAGTCTAAGCTACTGGCCATCTCTTCTCCACACAGCATGCTGGCCCACTCAGAGCGATACATGCGATAAAGGTGCTCACCAGTTTGCGAAGCACCAATCATGCCCTTTGTGTTGGCTTCAGAACCTGAAACACTTATGGTATTAGACCACGCTACTGTTAGCAGACTACGTAATGCGTGTAATATTCATTCAAAAAATACCACAAATGCTTAGGATTTCATTTGAAAGTACACCATGGGCGCTATCATGCACCAGGAGCGACACGTGTTTTTTGTGAGTTTCAGCCCTGAAGCAGTTATCATTTCCACATCCTGTGCCACGTTGTTTAAATAACGAATGCATTTGTGTGCGCCCATGGGCGCGCTGGTCTGAAAACGAGGTGTGTTCTGCCGCATTGTTGGCATCTTGCTAATTTGAGACAACTGAGATAGACTGCACCATTGACCAACTAAAACCTTGTCTAAAGTCAATGGCACAATATTGTTTTTGTTATTTTAAGGACGTATTAGTAGATATGCACATATAGGTGGGTGCACAACGCACTTACATTCTGCTTATTACACTTACAGGGACGGGCAGTAGCACACAAACTTATAGACTTACACTTAACATCATAATAATAATTAATTTTTTTTTTTTAAAAAATTAAATCCCTGCTTATCTGGCTTATGCTACCCCGTTCAATGTCTGAACTTTGTATTTTCGAGCACTTGCGTTTAGGGCTGCACGATTAATCGAAAAATCGCGATCTCGATTTCAAACACAAATGCGATCTCATTTCTTAATGATGGCGATTCACTTCCGTCTATTTCCCTGCATTCAGATCATGCTGCATTCATGCGTTATATTGGTCACACTCACAAAGAAGAGAGAGAGAGAGAGAGAGAGAGAGAGAGAGAGAGAGAGAGAGAGAGAGAGAGAGAGACGTCTTCAAACAACATGAAAGTTGGGAAGACCGCAGTTTGTAATTATTCAGTTTGGGTGAAAGTGTGATGTCTGATTCTAAAAAAAGCTAAAGTAAACTAGCCAGAAAATATTAAATATAGCCTACACTTTATTTTAGTTCATGTAATACACAGACAGCTACATAGGCTAGCCCCAAAGAGCCAGCTTAAACAATTTAGATTTTTTTAATTTATTTTTTGTTACTGCACTTTCGGTCTTGTGTTGTTTTTTTTTTTTCTTGAGTGCAATACATTTTGGATGAAAAAAAGAGAATCGTGTAAGAAAATCGTGATCTCAATTCCCATGGAGAAAAATCGTGATTCACATTTTAGCAAGAATCGTGCAGCCTTACTTGCGTTGTTTTTGCCTCTTCACGATGACTCGCTTGGTTTAGTCCTCAGTTGTAAGTCGCTTTGGATAAAAGTGCCTGCTAAATGACTAAATGTAAATGTAATGTTTGCGTGCTTTAACCTCGCGCATAAGCTGATCGTTCGCAAGTTCCACCATGTAAATAGCAATCCGCCATGGCGCGAGCACAACTCGCTTTTAAAAGGGAATGAACGATAAGACTCTGGTTGGTTTATTGCACATAACGCCCAAAACACACCCATTACTCATTAAGAGCATAGAGACAACCCTTTTAGATCATGCTCCGCATGCACAGACCACTTTTCCCATAATTAAACTAGCAATTAAACTGTATTCGGACATGCCCTAAGTGCACTTGCGCCCTGTGCTTATGCACTTAGATCATTAAAATAGGGCCCCATATTTCAAAGACAATAGAAGTCATTATGAGATTGATATATAATATAAAGGTGTATTAAGTCCTACTTAAAACACTCTTAAGTTAAACTAATTGCAGTTCATTTTAAAATCCAATTAATTTAAAATCATTTAATATGCATATACAACTGTAACCAAGTCATTTATACATGGGAGATCTGTTTGCCCAAACAATACAGTAGAACCTCATTGCAGTACATGAGATCCAGGGGCGGAGTTAGATCCAGATCTAAAGGGTGGTGATGGGTAGGATTAGGGGTGGGGTTAGGGATAAGGGGTGGAGATGGGTAGGATTAGGTATATTTAATTTTAGGGTTTTGTAGTCTGCAGTGAGGACCATCTCAAATAATGGAAGAGGGAGGGAATGTTTTGGGAAACCTGCTTTTGCAAAGCAATTCCATTTCCTGACAATAGCGGCATATAATTGACTCACTTCACCTTTAAATGCTGTCGCCCACGTTCAGCACAGCTTTTTTTGGTTTATGCTGACACGCTAATGACTACCTTATTGTAACATTCCCTGTTGGTCTGGTGGATCAATCTCAGATGCTATTGAAAATCATAGTTTATTGCTTAATATTGTGTAATTTGTGATAAAAACCAACAAAGTAATGAGTGTGTGGGGATGAACAACAGGAAGAGAGACATCATCTGCACTTTCTTGCATCCTGAGCATTTCCACCCAATATATTTGTGCAGTAGCCCTCGGGAAGAGCGAGGCCGGATTAATAATGGCAGTTTTGGTATAATTACTCATAATGCCTGCCTCCTCTGGAACTAATGGCCCGCGGTTGAGATATCTGCTGGATTTAATTCAACTTAAAAGAGACAGCACCTCACATTGCTCTTTAGGGAAGGGAAGAAGACCAGTGTGAATACATGCCTGACTGCACCTAAACACACTCATCCAAAACCACTGCGGAGCAAAGATTGTTTGACAGGTTAAGATTGCATTGCCTTTTAATCTGGCCATGGTAAGTTTGTGTTTGAGATTGCTGCCATTTCAAAGGATTCTATTCTAAAATCAGATATTAGGTCTTGATTTATGAAAACGCAGACTATATTTTTCCTTTGTCTGCGGCACAAAAGATAAGACGGAGGTATTAAGAACTCAGGAAATGGCACGAGTGCCATCTACTAGTGAAGTCTCTCTTATCAGAACAAATTCTGCCTGAGCCAGTTCTGCTCTTGTCCACTGAGAGTATATTAAAGCAAACAATAATAAACCAATAGGATCTGGATCCTAGGACCTTAAAGCACACACACACACATATACACTCACCGGCCACTCTATTAGGTACCCCATGCTAGTAACGGGTTCGACCCCTTTTGCCTTCAGAACTGCCTCAATTCTTCGTGGCATAGATTCAACAAGGTGCTGGAAGCATTCCTCAGGGAGTTTGGTCCATATTGACATGATGGCATCACACAGTTGCCGCAGATTTGTCGGCTGCACATCCATGATGTCGAATCTCCCGTTCCACCACATCCCAAAGATGCTCTATTGGATTGAGATCTGGTGACTGTGGAGGCCATTTGAGTACAGCAAACTCATTTTCATGTTCAAGAAACCAGTCTGAGATGATTCCAGCTTTATGACATGGCGCATTATCCTGCTGAAAGTAGCCATCAGAAGTTGGGTACATTGTGGTCATAAAGGGATGGACATGGTCAGCAACAATACTCAGGTAGGCTGTGGCGTTGGAACGATGACTCAATTGGTACCAAGGGGCCCAAAGAGTGCCAAGAAAATATTCCCCACACCATGACACCACCACCACCAGCCTGAACCGTTGATACAAGGCAGGATGGATCCATGCTTTCATGTTGTATCGCCAAATTCTGACCCTACCATCCGAATGTCGCAGCAGAAATCGAGACTCATCAGACCAGGCAACGTTTTTCCAATCTTCTATTGTCCAATTTCGATGAAGCTTGTGCAAATTGTAGCCTCAGTTTCCTGTTCTTAGCTGAAAGGAGTGGCACCCGGTGTGGTCTTCTGCTGCTGTAGCCCATCTGCCTCAAAGTTCGACGCACTGTGCGTCAGAGATGCTCTTCTGCCCACCTTGGTTGTAACGGGTGGTTATTTGAGTCACTGTTGCCCTTCTATCAGCTCTAACCAGTCTGGCCATTCTCCTCTGACCTCTGGCATCAACAAGGCATTTCCGCCCACAGAACTGCCGCTCACTGGATGTTTTTTCTTTTTCTGGACCATTCTCTGTAAACCCTAGAGATGGTTGTGCGCTGAAAATCCCAGTAGATTAGCAGTTTCTGAAATACTCAGACCAGCCCTTCTGGCACCAACAATCATGCCACGTTCAAAGTCACTCAAATCACCTTTCTTCCCCATACTGATGCTCGGTTTGAACTGCAGGAGATTGTCTTGACCATGTCTACATGCCTAAATGCACTGAGTTGCGCCATGTGATTGGCTGCTTAGAAATTAAGTGTTAACGAGCAGTTGGACAGGTGCACCTAATAAAGTGGCCGGTGAGTGTATATATATATATATATGGTATAAAAGATGTGAGATAGAAACCATATGAAATTTCTCCCTTAAGGTAATATAAAACACAACAGTAAACAGTAAAAGATTACAAGTAAACATTTTTCATATGTGTGTGCACTACTGTTTAAAAGTTTGGGGTTAGTAAGATTTTTTTAAGATATTAATACTTTTAGTAATGATCCATTAAAGGGATAGTTCACTTTGAACTATTTTTGGTATGTTTTAGCTTACCTCGAGGGCATCCAAGATGTAGGTGTCTTTGTTTCCGCAGTAGTTTCAAGTTTGACATTTTTAGGTCAAACCGTTCTTGTCTGTCAGTTATATAATGAAGGTCTATGGTCACCACCTCAAAGAGTATTCACAGAAAAGTCCAAATTAAACATAATTCAATGACTCCTAAATGTAAGTACACATTGATGGCCTAAGACTGCGTGAGAAACGAAGAGTATTTATATCGTTTTACCTCTTGTAACCCCAGCCACGTCGAAGTGATCTGAGGGCACGGCCACTTCCACTTGTCGAAAGCGCCGGAAATGCACACCATTCCGGGAGACACAAATCACAGTTGATTCAAGTAATGACATGTCAGATTTTGCTAAACTGACTGTGAGAAATAATAAAAATATACACAAATATCACTTAACTACAATTAACTATTTTGTTGATATCACTCAGTATTTGAATGAAAGTTTTTAGGTTAATGTTAGTGTATTGCTAAGATAATGAAATGATACTCTTAAGCATAAAAATACTCTATCATTCATTCTGTAAGTACAATAAATAATCGAATCTAGAGTTGATCCAATTCTGATACTAGTATTGTAAATGCCGCAGATACCAATAAAAATTCTGGCATCGGAATTCGGCGAGTACTTCTACCTATGTACCGATCTCAGATACCCTTTTCTTAAACAATATCTTAATAGTTATGCACACTAGCTTTGCTTATCGGAGATCAATTCTCTGCTGCTCTAAACAGTGGTTACTTGTGGCAACACAGGAAGTTGAAAGTGTGCGCTAGCAGTATGACCACAGTGTGGCAGTATTTAAGACTGGACCAACCAGCAAGTAAAACGGCGACATGTTTCATATGCCATATTGCATTTTTTGGAGGGTGGCATTTATGTGGGACATGGCCACATATGAATACTACCAATGTAGGCGTTCTAAAAAATGGGGTTCCATTATGTTTCTTAGCATGCTGCCTTAGAAGGTCGCTCGCTATAGTTAAAAAACTATAATAATAATAAAATAAAAAATTAGCAACTCTGGCAAACATTAACTTGAGTGAGTAACAGTCTGAAGAAAAAACAAACTCCTCATATATAAAAGATGAGTTCCTATGTGAGCCCAACAGGGTAGTAGCACAAGAAACCTTAACCATTGATCAGACATCTACGGTTCCTCATCTGCTTTTGGAACAGGCAGTGAGGAGTGTGTGAGAAGCAGCAGGCTGCTGTCCATGTGTTCTGCAGGCTTGCCCACATGGTGTCAGTGCACCAGGAGCCTCATCATTCATAGTGGGTGGCACAAGAAGGGCGAAGAGACTGTACGAGCATGTGCACGCACTTAGGTAGGTGGGATTGTGTGTGTGTGTTTGTGTCTGTGTGTCTGGGGGCCAGGTGCCACTAAAAATGAACCCAACCATCTGTGACAGAAATACTTCTTCCCATTATGTGAACTGTAAAGGCCCACCTGTGCAAAAGCCAGCCCTTTGGCAGTGTGGGATCCACTCCAGGAGCAGTAGGCCTTAATTTCAATTAGAACAGCTCACACTTGTTCTCAGTGCCAACATTAGACAGATACATCTGAGGGCACAGTGTTAAAGGACCATCTCTCGCTGAAGCATTTAAAGAGCGAGACATCAATCACTGTGCTTTTCTTTGAATTTTGGTGAAGGAACTCCATGTTCAATTTGACACGAATGGAAATGAGGATGGGAATTCTGTTCCATATATATCATCTTAGGTAGTAAAGTAACCTATACAAGATCTTGACTGCTTTTTGCAAATGTTGAATAATTGAGACAAAATACTGATTTGAGAATAATTAGCCACTAAATTTTCAAGTATATGACAACATAATATTTTACATGTCAGTGATTAGATTAATTATTCATTTATTTCATCTCATTAATGCATTTCTTTCATCTCATTCATTTTTACTCATTTTCATTTACAATTCAAGGTATTTGCTTTTTTTCCCACAAGGACACATCAAATTGATGTAAAGCGAAAAAAAACAACAACAACACATTTATACGGTCACAAAAACCCATTTAAATAAATGCAGTTATTTTAACATTTAACATTAACAAGGACACTGAAAAAAATATGGATGCCTTTAATTCATCACATTTTAAAATGTAATGTATTTATACTCTATTTTTTCAAAAGTGTGATTTTGAAAATCAGGTGGGACTATTGTAGTTTTCAGGGGGCTTTTAGAAAAATTTCTTTCACAGACGTACTTTGCGATTTTAATCCGTCGAATCTGCCAAATCTGTGTTTTTCCTCACACAACCTCAGTAAAAATTCCAGAGCAAATTACCTGCTGTTTTTCAGCAAACTCACCTGTCTAATCTAATCCTGTCCGAATGTGAAAGTCTGTGATTGGTGATTTTGTTTTATTATTACCCTCATGTGTTTTTGAGTTACCTAAGCTATAATTTGTGCTTCCACATGCCACGCCTTTCCATATGAATGGTATCTGACGGAAAAAATAATTAATAAGGAGAGCTATATCGCAGAAACTGCAAAGACTGACCGTTTTAACATCAGCGTCAGGTACTGTAAGATAATTGCCTGCTCACTTACATAGCTTTATAGTAAGCAGCCAATAAGATAAATTTTATAATAAATTACAATCATTAAAAGGCATTTACGTAATGTGTGCAACCACATCATGTTTAGAAACGCACACTTCCTCCTCTGTAATAACCACGGAGATATTAGTCCTCTATCGAATTCGGTACATAAAAATCACAAAAATACATGAAATCACAGACATCCAGAGATAAGAATTGTAACTCAATGAATAAAGCTTTGAATAAAGCTTTAAAAACAGACCCAAACTTTTGAACAGTAGAACATGTCAAATGAACTGTCTAAATATGAATGATTTGTAATTTTCTTTTTGTTTAAATAACCAGAACAATGCTGGATGCCACATAATAACATGCCTATCAAAAACCATAAACAAATACTAAGCTTCCAGACTGCAACAATGTTATTCCAGACAAGAGAAACATCAAAATAAAAGTAATTCCTTTAAATAATAATAAAAAAATATCAATAAAAATCTGAATCCCCAGAGCCTTAAACATCCTTTGCTATGCCAGTCACATCCTGAGCTCATAACCCAGGGTAGTACTGTCATCATCGGCCTTATCAGATGCTGTTATAATCCTCTTAGGTTGGGGGGTTCTTATGCTATATGCAAGCTGCGTCTCATCGTTTACCCCTTGATGTGATTAAGCTTGAAATAACTGAGCCAATTTTATGGATATAGGATCAGTCATATTGCCGTTGTGAAAGTTGCATTTGAGAAGGAAGCTCTATGGTGGGTACATTAACTCGTCCGTAGGTGTGGTAAAGGAACCATATAATATTATACACCATCAGAACTATTTTGGGTTTTCAAGAAAGATCTTTTTGATTTCTGAATAGACTGACTTTTTTATATGAAACATGTATGTGACTAATTTTCAAATGGGTTTTTATGCCGTAAGCAATGTCAGAATTCAAGGAGGCATGTTTACGAAGTGGCTGTAGTAGGTTCCAGTCAATTGGCAGTGAATTGAAATTTTCTCTTCCTTGATCATTTGAATTTACTGCTGTGGATCACAAATACCGCTGAAAAGCCCTCGGAATTATCTAATAAGCAAATTACTTAAATGAATCCGCTTAGAGGTGAGAGATTAAATCTTTTCATGTGGAACATTCGGTAATTCAAGAAGGCATCTGAAACCAGCCAAAGGCAGGTGCTGAGCCAAGATAGAGCCAGACTCACTCTTAAACTCTCCGCACTGTTTACAAGAGCACAACGTACTGCTGCACAGAAAGATGATCGGGCTGTCAGATAAAGTCCATTGATTCATGCTCCTTCTGTAGACCAAAACTTCTTCAAAGAGTCGGAATATATATATATATATATATATCATGTAAAGAGCAACTGCAGTACTATGTAGTGAAGTAGACTCTACAATTACATGCATAAAACACTGCATAATTTTATACCCTGGGAAAATTACTTAGAATAGTCACAGTGGGAAAGATGAATCATTGACCAAGACCTTTGACATGACTTATGGAAAACTGAATCTAATATTATGGTGCTTTTTTCATTTTAAACAGACACAGTGGAACGAGTGCTGAGAAGTGTCAAGAAAAAAGGCCACATACAAAGTCTTGAATTAGTTTTTTGGGTCACCTAGAATAGGTTTTCATGCTTCAAAAGAAAATTTTCCCATATTTTACATTAGCCACTTTCCGACCAAGTAGTTACATTTACTTAGTTATAGAAATGTCTGAACAGTTCTAAGAACTACTCTTCCCAAACTCGGTTTTGCTGTTTGCGTTGGGCATAGGAGCTGGTAGGAGGGGTAAGGGAGTGACACAAGCAGGGCAATGGTTTTATGGCGTCATCACTAGACGTAGAGCGGCCACATACTTTACAACAACAACAAACCAGCGTGGAGGCGGCTGTCGGAAAGTTCCTGTTCTGCCTTGCCGGGACCTTAATAGTATGAGAATGAACAGCGGCCTTTAAAGACTCAAAGAAGGATCGAAGGCTCCAGCGTAATATGATCTTAAGTAATATGATGGAAGCAGAGCATAGGAGCATTAGTAATTAGCTGGTTGAATGCATTATGTTTGTCTTAAGTTATGAGTTAGCACACACAGCCGGTATGGCAGACAGTGTACAGTGGGCGTGACTTAAGTTGAACCAATCAACGTAGACCTAGGGAAAGGGAACTAAAAAAGTCCTTCGCTCTAGGCTAGGTCCTGAAAGAGTTAGGAACTAAAAAAAATCCCCAACTTAATCCAGTCGAAAAGTAAAAAACAAAAAAGGGTTATAGGAACGTTAAGTTCTAGGAACTGCAAAAATAACTGCGGTCAGAAAGCGGTTATTGTTGCAGCACCTCTTTTCCCAGTCTGTAAGTAACGCTTCGGTTTAGTTCCGGTCTCTATGAAGCCCCGCCTTCCAAAAGCACAATGTGCTCTAATTGGCACATTTAATTGGTAATAAATCACATAATCCAATAAAAAGTGGTTTTCCCAAGTTTTGAATGTAAGCTTGGAGCGTGTATTGAATGTTACGCAATAAAAAGCAGTCTACAATGAAATAATGACAAAAATCTTATTGAATTGTACTAATGGGCTGAAAATAAAAAAACAAATATACATGTGTCCAGTCCATTTCACAACCCAATGACTCCAATGAACTAGTTGCTTTTAGCCCAATTCACAAACACATGACTCTTCTGAGATGGTTCTTTTAATTTAATTGCTTTGATTAAGCCAAACACCAAAGTAATCCTCGTATTTGAGATTTGAATCTATAGATTATGTCCAGTAAAGCGAGTGAGCAAGAAGTACATATGATGCTATGTGAGCATATACTATATGTGAATATTTACAGCTGCGAAAGCTTCCTGCACCTGATTCACACATTTATGTTTGTGTGTTTATGCGAGGGTGGACAGCCGAGGGCTTCTTGTGGTGGGTTAGTCAGCCAAGGTTCAGCTGGTGAAGGTGTAGCTGAGGGTCAGCTTCGGACCAGTAGAAGTCCATTTCAGCCTGGCTGAGGTGCAGAAGATTGGACAACCTGTCTTCACTGCCGCCCTCTGGACATCATCCAGCCCACTGACATTGCGGCGAAGTGACAAAACACAACCCGGCCCAAACAACCGCAATCATCTCCGTAAAATGGCTTTGTCCACAGTGGCCCACGCGCATGCTAGCTAAATTAACCAAGACATAACTGCACTGCAGTACAGCTAGTGCCTGAGGAAAAAAACGATGCCTGTCTTTTCCTTAACATGGCCGGGTTTCTCCGCCAACGGAGGCAACATCTTGCCATTGACCTGTGGAAGACATTCTATCCATCTCACGTTGGGAACAGCAATTGCTAAGTGCCAGGGCAGACCCATTCATAATCAGTCTGAGCAGATCACTGCTAATGCTAAGAGTGCCGGAAGAGGGATGAGGAGAGCTAGCGTCACAGAGGGTTCATTCATCAGGCACCTGCAGCGGGTCTGATACTGATACTAAAATACCATTCCTCCCAGGCCCAGGACTGTGGGGGTGTGCATGATGGATGCACTAGATATACTGTTCCCACTCCACAGCAACCACACACAGCCCACAGCTAACGGAACGTAGGCTGTGCCAGGGAATGGCTGAAATGCGGCAGTGTCATCGAATATGAACACACTTCTTATAGTGCTGCCAAACATTTTTCTTTAGGGAACTCCCAAAGCCCAATTAGTAAGTCTAAAGCACCCGTTCATCATCAATTCATATTACTTGTATTACAAATCTCACCATATCATTATCAGTATTAGTTCTATTCACTTTAACTAAAAACAATCAATGTGAGTGTGGAGATGTTCCTTCTTGCTGACAAACAAACCGAACAGATAATTTGTGCTTTACTCTAAATTGACAGCCAATATCCTAGCAAAATCCAATGTCCTAGTAGCACGTAACATGCAACTATAGAGCACTTTTCAATTGGTAAACATGGTGCACGTTTTTTGTGGGCGGAGCTTATGTGGTGGCAAAATGATCCCTTTGACCGCCTCAGCAACAATTAGCAAGTATTGTTAGCTTGTTTTTTAACAATGACTGGAGAAAATCCGATTTTACCTTAATGTGTAAGGTCACTCAGTGTCCAGGAACGCGATTGTTATTTCCAAAAGTTATTTTTAATGGACGGAACCAGATTGGCTGACCCGTACCGTCACACGCTCACTCGATGCATGGACGATCTGAAAGGATTAACGTTACGCTACCTCAGTTGAGTGGCCTGACTTCTACACATACCTTATAGAGAAACTTAGGGCATACAAATATTTGGATGCCTATAACTATATGCTGAATGGTCCTATACAAGACTTAGGTGTACGATCTGCAGTTGTGCCGAGCCAGCGCCGAGACGACGACAATGTAAAGAGTGACATTACGGTGCAATTTTAATGATGTGAATATTTTCTAGAAATAAAAATTCCAGATATAGCATAATCATTTTTCATCAACTTTTGCACAACACAGCAAGATGACATTTAATAATAGTAACAATAATTTAAGCTCCTTATTATGTAGCCGAATCTGTGCTGGTTTGTATTGGCCGCCTCCAGTTTTTTCACTTTGTTTTGCCTCCAGCTAGCGCCGTGACGTAACTGTGACGTCTGGCGCAAAAGGAGTCTATGTGGTCGTGAGAATTGGACCTTAAACTAAAGCATTGCCCACTACTTTAACAACAATACAAGGTGATGTAACTGTTGTGGAAAATACTAATAAATAAAAATACCAGTCAAATCGCCCTCCCTTCCACCAAGTTTAAATTTCCCACCAAACACGGTGGGCATTCATGTGCAATTTTTAACTAGCAACCGATCATTATTCAAAATAATTTCCGATAGCACGTAAAGGCATTAGTGAAAAAAAAATAAGAAGATTGAAATTAAGCTGCAAAATGGCCTGTTTGTGTTCTGTACTAATATTACTTTAAACAAATTTATTTGCAGTATTATATGTTTATAACTGAATATAACCAACGTAACAATATTAATATATCAAATTGTTCTACATTATAATTTATTAAGCCAGAATTTCTGTTGTTTCCTCTCCAAGTACTCCCAACCGAATTAAGTACCAGTGGGGGAGCACATGTACTCCCGGTTAGAAATAATTGCTTTAACAAAATTTCAAGAATAATAGTGTCTCCACTCCCACGTAACCAAGTAACATTTATTAAAAAAAGAAAAAACACATCAAGTCACCGGTACACGCTGTCTTATGTAGGTGTCTGAACACATAGCAGCTCCCACAATTCCCAGGTGCTTCCAACCCCCACCTCTGCGTCGAATGGTGCTGTGCTTCTGCAGTGTCAGCTTTCTTTGCTCCTTTCATTTCCTCCCAGTGTCCTCCCTGGCTTAAACCTCAGCCCCGATTTGCCGATCATTACCCAGCCTCCATCAATCACATGCCTCTTTCTGATGGAAACCGCTCAACACGTCGCTTTCTTACAAACTACTGGCAAGGCTGTCAAGAACAATGAGGGTCACGGGTCTGTGACCATGTAACCGCGAGAGTGAGGCTGCAGGGAAAGGACGCTGCAAAGCGAATTGAATCTCACCAGGCTATTGTGTGAGGTTACAGTCATGCATGACGATTATTTGCCCACAAAGCATCTCCATAGTGCTGATGGTGGGTTTGAAATGCGCGAGTGGGAGGAGGTGAGGGCTTTGGGGTCCTGTTGTCTCTGGCTCTGCTGTAAACAGCCCTGGCTAGACTTCTCGCTAGCAGGCACGGTGAGTCATGTCACCTAGCGGTGCACACAAACACATTAGCTTTCCAATTAAAGCCAACCAAGGTTCTCTGAAGCCCCCTTCTCACGCTGGGCCCTGAGTTTGGGCCAACCTCATCCTCAAGGTTTCTGACGTGAGAGGAAGCGAAGGGGACAACAGGAAGGAACAAGTGAGTCAGAGGCCGAAACACAGGACGACAGGAGTAAAGATATCGCTATAGATGAGGGGAAGGACGACACAAGACCCACTGGGCAGGTGTCCTCATTGCTACTCATTTAGAGTAGGGCAGAGCTGAGGGTTGCTCCTCGGAAACACTCCATCAAAAAAGCCATCGGAGACGTGAGATCTATCTCATGCTGGGATATTTTTAGGTCGCCGTCAAGGAACAGCAGAACTCTTAGATCTATGAGGTGTGCATCAGACTAAAACATTTTAGGTGTTTTACCAGGTTTTACAGGTTTTATGTGTTTACGCTCAGTTAGCCTAAACTGACAATTCGTCTCGGGCATTTATTAATATTACCTCATCATTTACTAATACATTTTTAAAATCAATTCATGTATTGTTAAAAAGTAGGGATGCAGTTTGTCAGGGCCTGCAGATCTGGTTGCTTCCAAAGGCTTGGGGGCTTTATTTACGTCTGAGACTTTGATTGGACTGAAACTAAAAGAAAGACTAGGAGGGTCAAGACTAACAGTCTCAACAGTAGAGGAACAGTCATGTTGAGGACTGAATGACTCAAATAAAAACCCTGAGGCGATTAAATATTCATTAAAACAATCAAGCATTTTGGCCTTGTCTGTAACTTTTAGAGAGTCCATGACAATGCTTGAGGGAAGCTTCTGGCCTTTGCCGTTTTCTAATAACGATTTTGTAATTTTTCAAACTTTTGGTGGTTTGAGAAAGAAAATGATCAGATTTAGCTTTTCTAATTTTGAGAGTACATGTATTGCGCTGTTGTCTGAAGACCAGCCAGTCAGAGTTCAGATTAGATTTTCTAGCTTTTGCACATGCCACATTGTGCTCACGAAAGATATTTGCTAAATCAGGTGAAAACCAAGCATTGTGTTGGCCTTTGACTCTGTACTTCTTTAATGGGGCATACTTAATGATTATATTGGTTAACCCTTTATAAAAGAGATTCCAGGAACTTTCAACACCTAAATAATTTTTTCCCCAGTCATAGTTAGATAAATCATGAAGGAAGTCTTGTTCTGAGAAGTGCTTCATATTTCATTTAACGACAATGATTGATTTAGTTTTAGGCATTTTAGTTTTTTCTAACTGTTGCTACGACACAGTGGTCACTGATGTCGTTTGCAAAAATGGAAGCTGTTGAATATTTATGAGGAGCGCAAGTTAGAATTACATCTATTAGCGAAGATTTTTCTGGGTTTTTGAGGTTTGGCCCTATGGGACTGTAAACAATCTGAAAAAGATTTAATAAATCAGAGTAAGCTCTGAAATCATCAGATACTGGTTGTAACCAGTTCCAATTTAGGTCTCTGAAGACTATTCCTAAGAGTTAAAATCAGAAATAAGTTTCATTAACGAAGGCAGAGCACCACTAATAGCCGAGGGTGCCCTATAACAACCTATGACCAATATTCTAAGCGATTTAGATACTTTGAGCTCCAAAACTAAAAAATCTAATTGTTTAACTAATGATTTTGACAGTAGTACATTAAGTTGATATTGATTTTGGATGTAAATTGCTACACCCCACCTCTATTAAGGCGGTCAGTCTTAAAAACATTGTAACCACAAATAATTACACTTTGCAGTCATGTGACTACCATGGATAAGTGGTGGGCAACAAACACTGACAAAGTGGCGACAAACAGTAGCCAGCTAGGGGAATTGCAGCCTAATTTCCAATACTACAATCAATTACCTATTTAGACCACGTCACCGAATGTTACAATTAGATATCAGAAAAGTTCCTATTTTTATTTTTTATACTATGGACTGGGATTCTGTGTCCTTAACAAAGATTGAATGAATACGCAGAACGTGTGATCCATACACAGCATGCGCTGATGTTTCCATTGCTTTGAAGCTGGCAAAGTCTCTACCAGACATGGAGTTTGGAGTTATTTACATATCTTACAGAGAATCCGTCACCTTACACCGCACAAAAAATGAAAGCCTACAAAAGTACAGATAATTATCTTTTTTTTTCAAGAGTGGATGGGTTAACTCAGAGCTGTCTCGGAGGTGAAAAACAGGAATATCTTCATAATCGAAGCAAAGGTCCGTTCGCTTATGTTTGCAGCTATAGCGTCACACAAAGTGTTCCATCATGTGATGAAGTCTTCATCTGGATAACTTGAAAACTTATGCTAACTGTATCATATATGGCTAGCAGGATGTCAAACATTGTAGCCTACCTGTGTATCTACTCCACATAGCATCAGACAACAGACAAGAGCAGCTAGGGAAGCAAAACGCTTATAATCCTGTTAGCAATCTGTTAGGCTGTAATGTAGTATAGTAATAAGTGTACGACAGTATGCATGCAAAGTAACGAAGTAATACAGTAGACGCAGTGCAACACTAAAGTGTCATTCATTCTCCATGTATTAATCTTCTCATTTCATATCAAATCAAATGTAAACACGTTCTCGCCACCTACTGGCGAACGTGTAAGCACGTTTATGTTAAAGATTACACGACTGACATGAAACATAACATAACAGTCTAAATGCACGTCACCTGTCTCTATGACAGGAGAATTTATGACAGTCACTGAAGTGAACCCAGCTGGACACATAACTTCCAGTTCGTCTGATTTGTCTACCCAGGTGATGCCACATGTAACAAATATGGAAGCCTAATAAAAAAGGAAAGAAATTTATAGTTTTAAAAACATATCCGTGGTATGCTACTGTGCTTGTGAATGTTAGACTTTATCTACCTAAATCCTTTTTTCTATGTTAGGTACATCATTCCTACAGCTTGAACAAACTGTTTCATTGCTAGAGAATGACGTTCTTGCCCGCCAGACAGTACTTGTGACGTCACGTGCAAAGTATGAATTGATTTTCCTATCTAAAACAGATTTTCTTAACCAAGTTTCAGATAAGACAAATACATCAGAATCTGGACTAACAGATACGTAACATATCAATTTTAGGAACAATTGCGAAATTCAGATGAAAGAAACCAAGACCAGATCTTCTCTAAAATCAACTGGGGTGTTAAAATTTAAATCTGCTTGCAAACACACCATTCTCTATAGGCCAAAGCTGATTGGTTCCTTCTGTATCAGTAGCCAATGAGTTTGCTACTCAACCCTCCCTGTGAGGATTTGCTATGTAGCAGTGCAGTCCTCTTCAGAAACCCACCTTCCCCAGTCTCCACCTGTATAGATCTGCTACAGGTAATTCATGTACATTATATCGTACAGCAGCATCATGTTTTACTTGCTCCCAGCAGCATGGTGTGCGTGTATCAGCAGAAGCAAGACCTGTGCAAGCTCTCAGATCTATTCCACCAAGACCAAAATATATTAACATTGTCATATGCATTACCATGCCAAACACTCAGAGTTGTCATGACAAGCATGGATTTACAGAATAAATATATTTCTAAGACAATAGTACCACTGATTTGAATGTGACAACTTAATGTTTTTACAAAATATGTTCACAAAATCTGCCAGATTTATTTTTATGACCATAAAAATCTTCAGATGGTCAGATTCTAATATTGTGATTGTTCAAAGAATGGGCAGGGCACCAATCGCTACACATGCCCAGGAAAAGCACAACATTTGACAGCCATTTGACACATTATTATTTCTTCTGTGTTATGAATAACAGCATGTCATATTCTCTCCATATTACCTGTGACTGGGTGAAACAAGTTTGTAGACACCAAACAGACGTCACTGACACGCAAATGTGGGCAGTCATGCACTCAACAGTAAGTTATATGAATCCGTTACATGTGAATATGATTAATCATGACTTGGGAAGGACATAGGGGTTTGGACGCCCCTGGGCTTGAGCTTATGTTTGGGCCCTTGCTAAGCTACAAGTGACCTCAGCTAGAATGAAGTAGCAAAAAGCCTAATACCCTAATCGAATTTTGGATGTAATATGAAAAGTCTTTATGAATACATGGTGTGAGAGAAGATCAAAATGCCTGGTATAGCAATAAACCCAGAGATGAACAGTATTTTTGAACAGAAGCACAAAAATACAGTACACAATAATATATACAAGCAAGAGTTTGTTGTTAGTCGCCAGCAGCATACAGTAAAAATGCTACTCGCGTATGGAGCAAAAACAATCCATCTGTTTTCAGGACTTCTTGCTTAGGTCTCTTCAGCGCTGGAAAGCTTTTCAAATATTAATGTGGGTCATAAAGGCGCTTTCTGATCATAACCCTTCTTTTCCCAGTGATATTCCTCAGACATTTTCTCTTTTGTAATGTCTCTCAGCCATCTCTCTTTCTGCAGTCTTTCTTCAGACCTCCCACTTGCTCTCTCTGTCTCCCCTTCCATATTGTGAGGACATGCCACCTACTGCTAAGTGGCTACAAGTTTGTTGTGGTTCTCAGTCCAATTCACATTCAACAGTTTTTTGAAAATCCACATTCAACAGTGTTTTTGAAAAATCACTAACTACACCTTTAATGGAGCTGTTTAAAACCATCTGGGGTGTTTTTGTGTGGACACTAATAATAAAAATAGTGTTGTGCTTTCTGTCAAATAAAGAAACATTAACATGATGCGCTTTTTACTTTCTCTGTCAGTGAAGTTCATTCTGAAACACATCCGAAAAACTAACTGTAACTCAGTCAATACTAGTCACAGAGACATGAGCGATTTCTCTTTATGAAGCTGTAGTTCTGTTCTTTTAAATGAACAAATATTCTCGGTTTATGTAATCTGTATGAAAGAGAGATTTAAGTGTTTTTCCTTTCAGCTAATTGTAGCGTATTACGTGTAATTTGACCACGCCCACTGAGACCATGCGCTATTCAAACACAAATGTTGAGGCAAGCCAGGAAAACGCCCACATCAGCTGGATAAAACATCCAGGATAAAAATCTTGTACTTTAACTCGTCTTGCTGCGCTATGAGGAATAATACTGTCGTAATAATCCTGGAACACGTTACCTTAGAAGTGCTGGTAGTTTAATTTCAAGGAGCACGGATCCAGCTAATGAAGTAAGTTATTCATTTTTAAGTGCTTTGCTCTAATTGCGCTATTGAATTGTGTCTGTAATCTGCACAAAGACTGTTTAAATATAAATTGTGTGTCTGTGTGTGAATAATTAAATGAATCGGTCTTATTCAATCACTCTCGCTCCTACATTATTTTACATGAACACAAACTATATACTGCTATAGCCTACTGAGATCTGTTCTAATCACAATATAGAATAGTATCAGTAAAACCAAAAAAAAAAATATTTTTTTTAAAATGAATTGGGAGTCTGGGTGTGTGAATGAACGAAACGTACAGATGTGCACTGTTACAGACAAAAAAAAAGACAATAGTATTTCGTTGACTAGTATTGGATAGATTATAAAGTTTTTACTATAAAATAGACATCAAATAAGCTTTTGTTATACAGTTTCTGCTCATATGTTAAATTTATAGTATGATTTGTCAAAAATAAACGAATCAACTGTTATAAATGCAAGCTATATCAAAATAACGAAGCCATGTGATCACAAATAAATAAGAGCAGATAAGGTTTAATATGGGTGCCCTCCTTCTGTGTGAAATAATGATAAATACCAGTTTACTCTGTTTGATTATGGCCTCTTACGGCCCTTGTTCGCAAAGCCTGAACATCTAAAATAGAAACATTGTTACTGCAATTCATACTGTAAATGGACACAAATCCCGAGCTGCTCTAGTCTGAACAATTCTGAGTTACCTGCAATTATGCACTTGAAAAAAGTGGCATTTTCATGGCTCTGTGTCCACATATATTGTGGAACAGTAAATGCGATACACCCTCCTTGTGAAGCAGCGTGTGCTTTCATGCAGCAAAGAACATAAATACCACCAAAACACTGAAATTTCCCTTCCCCTGCTCTCCAGAGCGTTACATTCGTCCTGGAAATCCTGTAGCTAAAGGGCTAGGAGCCTTCACTAGGGTTTTGCATCAACACCTCGTCACAGTCTATTAAGAGTCTGATTGCCAGGTAATTATTATGCACCCAAATTAGATCAGACCACATTGAAACTAAATTAAATAATCATGCATTAACAGTTGCTCATCCAATGGGATGGCTGTACACACACATTAGGCTGATGCCAAAGACGCGTCCATAAAGGTAGAACGTGGAATCCCTAGGGCTCAGGTTGATCACAAAGCATACACTGTACTCTGACAAAGCAGATGACATCAAAAATGCTAATGAGGATCTTGAAATTAAAATGAATTTGGAATGAAATAACGGCAAGCAGAAAGCTGAGCGTCCGAGGAATATATGTGCACACGCTACATGTCTTAAGAGAGAATGTGACATTACGTTTATTCTCACACCTTATAATTTTACACTTAAAATAATTATGACTCATTTGAAACTTGCTTGAGGAGTGTAACTACAGGGATGACCCGAGGTACCAACAAATGGATTATAAATGGAATTGCTGCACTTTCCTCTTCTCCTGCTGTAACTTAAGGTCAGATGACAGGCTTGATGCAACGCCTTTATGCATAATTCATCTGTTGCAGTCATTTGTATGAGACAACGAATGCTATGAATATACCATTACCTTGATTATAACTTCATCTGCAATGAATAACGCTGATGCTCACTGCGGTATATTTCACAACGGCCTCCACACAGGATCATTTTTATTATTCATTGGATTGAGTAAGCGTGCTACTGGGGTGATCCATAAAAGCTATCGTGTGAGGAAGTTTTTCCCATTTTTGCTGAGTAAGTGGCCAAGAGGCCTGTTTACGCATAATGACCTGTATTGTGTGTGTACAGGAGAGGCGGACAGGTCTGTGCCGTACCCAGAGAAAGACCGGCCAGTGGCAGATGTGCAATGAAAACAAATACAGCCAGTCACATTGGCTGAGGTCATTCCAGAGAGTCGCACTTAAACACCCACAGATTTTCATTCTGCATGTGCATGATATTCAGATGAGCAAACGGCAAATCTAGGTTTTTTTATGTTATTATTAAATTGTAAACCCCTCCCCCACTACGTGGAACAACAATACATTATTGCCAATGTAGAAATACATATACAACATTAAACTGTATCCCAACACACACTTTACGATATGCAAAATCAAATAAAAAAATGCAAATGCATGTGAAATAAATATAAACTGCCGTTCTGTTTTTTAATGTATTGATACTTTTATTCAGAAAGAGTGCATTAAATTGTTCAAAAGTGACAATGTCATTTCTACTAAAAATATTTCTATTTTTAAACTTCGTCTTTGTAAACTTTGATGCAAAAAAATCCACAGTTTCCACAAAACTATTCAGCAGCACAACTGTTTGAAATCAGCAAATTAGAATGATTTCTAAAGGATCATGTGACACTGAAGACAGGAGTAATAGTGCTGAAAATTTATAAATTGCATTTAAAAAATATATTATTAGATTTGCTTTGGATGTATAGTAACTTGGTAATGTGGCCAAAAAAAAGTAGAAATTAATAAACCAATGAGTTTAAAGATAATGTGAGTCAATGTAGATGGAAAAAACGTGTTAAGGCCTGTTCACACTGGGATGAAATTCAAGCGCGATATTCGTCGACATTTAACGCCTCGTGACTAAACAATGGGCGCCAATGTGAGTGTTCACACCGACGCGAAAACGCCACACGTAAAAGCGTCATTTTTTTAAAACGCCTCGGGTTCGTTTTTTTGGTTTGATGCAGCCGCGTCAAAAACTATACGACCAATGAGATTGGCAGGTTTGCACCATCTAATGTCAGGGAATGAATTTGCATGTTCACTCGGCTCATTGTCAGCGAAAGACGCTTGGGTGTGAACACAAAAACACGGGTCGAAAAGCGCTGAAGAATAACAGCATGCTGATATTCGTCCCGGTGTGTACGGGCCTTTAGGAAAATACGTAGAAGAAAAAAAAAACAGTAAATTGATAATTGCATGTTATTGGACTGAAAAAAGCAAAAGAAAAAACACTAACCACAACAAGATACATGAGACTACAGAAAAGAAATATGCTGATCAGTATCATGGTTTTCTTTTGAGCTACAGGCGCTATTTTTTATCATTAGCGGACATACACATTAAACATCCATTGGATAGAATTACATTAATCTGCTTATGTTGCAGGTTCCAGAATGCATGTGTATGCATCAACGTCACTTTGAGCGGACAATATTTGCACCCATTTCCCCGGTGAATTAACACTCAGCAAGAGCCCGTTTGGCAGAAGTCACCATCATGTGATGTTTTATTATGACATTAGAAATCAAACGAAAATTGAAGAAAAATTGACAGCTTTCATGACAATGTACACACTAGGGTAACAGAAAATCAGCCTCGAGGGTGGTCAGCCTCCACAAACGCTGTATTTACTTCTGCTGCTCTCCATCTCATATTTGCCAGCAGTGCCGGTAATAAATTAACAGCACAGAACTGGACCATTTCCTGTTCCCCTGCATCCCAACGCTGGGCTGAAAGGATTTCTCCCTCGGTTGCCGCAGCCTGTGGCTTATTATGCTGTTATGAGTCCATTCAGAGGAAAAACTCTGCTGTTAAAATGATTTAGCAGGATGGCTTGGCAGAGGTGAAAGGAAACAATACCAAACTGTGCACCAGTAGCACCACTACGCATGACTCCACTTGGCCTGCTCCTTTCCTAATGTTGCTCCACTAGCTTGAGCCCTCCAAGCTATTAGATAGAGAGCACATTTCCCCACTCAGCTCCTCACAGAATCTATAATGAGAGCCGTGGCGTACGAGGAGATGGCTGTTTATAAATAGACTCATGCACAAACAAACACAAAGATATGAATGAGCATACTGTATATTGTTTCCGAAGAGCCCAGCTTTCCTACTGCAGAGGAGATGGGGCAAAATGAAACGGCACTGCCAGTGAGCGCACCTGAAGTTCATTTCACCTTGTCACCACTGACATAAACCCACCATTACAGACACCCACCTGGTTCCAAGAGGTGCATGCACAAGGTCCTGTAGGCGTTTGTGCACTAAGGCCCTCATTTATTCAGAGGTTTTCATGACTTCAAAAATGTGATAGCACATGCAAAAAAACAAAAAAATGAAATAGTCTAATGATTGGGCAATTAAGGCACACCTTGCCATATTTTTTAGGTTTCCTTTAGTGGTGGCATCTGTGAAAATGGGTAAATTACATACAGTACAAGTTTGTAGTTAGTGGATGAAACTGTCACATTATAAATACAACGGTCCACTATTGCTCTGTAAGCAGACAACTATGTGTGAATAAATTATATATTTCAATAATGTGTGTATGTACAGTATACACACACACAGACACACACATATATGTAACAATGGTGCGGTGGAAGCAAGAATAAGGCTGAATCCAAGTGGACTCGGGACTCAGGAACAGGATACAGGAACAACCAACATCAACGTTAACCATTGAACATTAAACAAGACATTCGACATTATGTTTACACGGATATATCTGAAGAGAAAACGCAAAAGTGGCGTCGCGTTATCACTTTATTCTGCGTTTCAGACGAGTGTTATGGGTGGGAAATCCATGTGCATATGGTGACACAAAAGTGTGTGAAATTTGATGCACTCCAGGTGGCTAGGTGGCGAATGTAAAGCACTGCCACACAACAACACCAAGTCCATATGCCTGCGTACAACCTTCACTGTCAAGCAGACTTTTGCGTTTTACCCTTTACCCGGAGACGCGGCGGTGGAGCGTTTTGTAAGATTTCCACTCTGGAGGGTGGTTTCACTTTTTTGCGTTTTAAGCCCCAAAAACGTTGCTCGCCGTGTGAACGAAATGGCCTTAGTAATCCTAGGTGGTTATGATTTCCCACACCCCTTGTTATCTTGTCTAGCTCATTTGTCCTTGATTATTTAAGCCCTGTGTTTCAGGCCCTGTTTACACGAGAACGCTCACGGGTGAAAGCGTCAAAATATTTTTATCGGATGTGCCTTTCATTTACACAGTGTCAGCGTTTTTGGGGCTTAAAAGCGGCAAAAAGTGAAACCACCCTCCAGAGTGGAAATCTTAAAAACGCTCCACCGCCGCGTTGCCATGTAAAGGGTAAAAAACGCAAAAGTCTGCTTGACAGTGAAGGTTGTACGCAGGCGCGCAGACTTGGTGTTGTTGTGTGGCAGTGCTTCACATCGCCACCTAGCCACCTGGAGTGCATACTACATTGAATTTCACACACTTTTGCGTCACCATATGCACGCGGATTCCCACCCATAACGCTTGTCTTAACGAAAAATAAAAAGCGATACCGAGTTACTGAAAGTAACTCCACTTTGCGATTCATTTTGCGTTTATATATATATATATATATATATATATATATATATATATATATATATATATACATACATACATATATATATATATATACATATATATATATATATATATTTATACTGTATATATATACACACACACACACACTATATGAACAGAAATTCAAACAAAAAAGGTGCAGAACTTACTTCCAAGCCTTGACAGAATCTGATTTTAGAACCAGGTAATAAAATCTGTATCTTTTTGGATATAATTCATGGTGCAGTGATATTGACATATTAATTTGTTTTCTTTGTGAATTATGAATCAGGTGATATCATCCATCATTTCACAATATCCCAATCAGCTGCTCATCACACAGACTAACAAATAAATAAATTGGTATTTTAGAGACA
Source organism: Hybognathus amarus (assembly GCA_030378365.1). Taxonomy (NCBI): domain Eukaryota; kingdom Metazoa; phylum Chordata; class Actinopteri; order Cypriniformes; family Leuciscidae; genus Hybognathus; species Hybognathus amarus. The sequence goes on along the minus strand of JAQIUQ010007135.1, from coordinate 54,705 downwards.
ATCAGCCAATATATAAGTGTTCATTTGCTTTTTAATTTGTGTTTAGTTCTTAAATCACTTGCAATACATCCATGTGTAATTTATTTAATTGTGTGAACTCTTTATTATAAATGTTTATTATACCTTTTCCTTTATTATACCTTAGATATGTTGTTTCATATCTTAGATAAAGATCAAATAGTTCAACATGCCCCATTTTGTTAACAGTTCAAGGTTTTCCTGCATTTTCCCGGACACTCCTTTAAAATGCACTTTATGAAATAAAAGCTTTTGTTTCAGAGTGTCAAAACAGAGACTCTTCAGCCATCCTTGTTGTTTGGCTCAGTACATTCATCTTCTACAGCACGCAGTTGTCATTGGGAACCTGGAGGATGTAGCCTTGAGTTTTTAGAAATAAGACATTTCTTGTGCTTGAATGGCATATTCACTGAGAAGCAAAACATTACTTAAGCTACGTACTGTACATGCTTTCCAATAGCATAGGATAAAAACAATTTGAGAAAAAATAAATAAAAAAAATATTTGGTGAGCAGATACTAGTTGTAAGTGGCTGTAATTTCAGTCAGATTACATTAGCATCGGACAATGTATTAGAGGAACACATTAGTGAAGGTATGAATGGTATTTTATTCATCTTCTGGCAGCCATCAACTCACTAGCTAACAAAGTTTAGAGTAAATTCCAGTGCATTTATATTATAAGTACAGAACGTTGATTCCTCATGTGGTTTTCTGGGGGGTGTTGAAAGATTCACTCTGTATACGCATCAACTAAATCTATTTGACCTCCACCACGTATTTCTTTAAAACAGTGGAAAACGTTGTCCTCAGCTGTGTGCATCACAGCTTTCACACTACACTTCACAGTAAACTCTTTTCTGTAACACATCTATAGAAAATCTGAAGTGCAGAATCTCGCTCTCAGTAAATGTGTGTATAGTTTATCAAAAATAATAAAAGGGAAGGTCAAGGAGTGGTGGGTTGTAACATAATCAGCTAAACCAATAAAAAAAGCTACAGAAATAGAATCACGACCACCAAAGTTGACCATGAATGATGCCTCTATGAAAGAATATAACGCATTTAACAATTTTGAGAACGCATAAGACGTTTAAACAAAACATTACGCTTTCCCCACCATTGGAAATTTCCATAATTTGTAGGAAAACACTTCCTCAACATGGCCATTTTTTATTAGCTTTCCCTGTTTTCACTGTTATATGGTCAGGGGCGCTATGACACGCCGTCCTAAAGAGTATTGAATGTCCTGATAAAAACACAAGTGAAGACGATGCAGAAATAATGGATATCATATGTAATCATATGCATATGATAAATATAACAAAATCACCAACATTAAACAGCACATAAATCAAAACTGAATGAAATGTCAAGCTGCAGGACAGTGTGTTGATGGACTCAATCTACTCCATCTATGTTTTGATCATATGATATAAAAAGATTGCATACAGCTAGAATGAAACAGTTTTGTTGTTTAAAAGCAGAGGGTCTGTTCTTTCTTTTGATATATTGCATGTTCAGATATTCATACAACACAATATTCTGGGGGCCATCCATTTTTGTAAAAATATAAATTAAAAAATTGAAAAATAAACGCTGGCCATGGCTGACAACCTTTTTGTTTTTCTAAGATGATGGGGAAAGATTTAACACCCTACTCTTTCAGTAACACTCCACTCACATGTTCTTAGTGCTCAAGTTGCTGTGATCTTAAAACCCCTTTGCTTTTGTGGGTTGTTAAGCACTATTGTGTTTGCAGGGGCCGGAGGACTGGTGGGTGCACGTGCGTTTGCTTGTTTTGGCCACGCTGGAGGAACATATGCCCACCACACCGTCTTCAACTCATCCCCAGCATGCTCGACCACACATTCTGTATGCTTCTCCCCACTGAGGATTTCATGGCCAATTGAACTCTCTCAGAATACATTACACTGCCCCAGCATGCATCACACACAATGAAAACACACACATGGAGCGTTACAACTGCTGGCAAAATCTCCATTATTTGAGGGGTGGTGATCGTGCACCTCCGTGGGATGTGCAAAAAAAAAAAAACGCCATCAATACCACACACACATGATGAAGAGATGAGAGCTGTTACAGGTCCAGTAATAATGTTCAGTACCTCAATATGCTTTTTTGATAATAACGGCATTTTCTGTCTGTAGCATTTGTTCTGTTCCAAAATCAAGTGTGCTGGCTACCAAGGCAATAATTAAATGACAAATGCAAGTTAATTGGAAGCACTTGTGACATGTTGATGACAAATTAAATATATATATATATATATATATATATATATATATATATATATATATATATATATATATTGCTTATAGCAAAACAATTACAAATGAATGAATGAATGAGCCCATTCTGTAAATGTTAAAATACTCAATGTTTCAATAGTATAGTCAATGTAAACAATTTGCGATAACATGATTTCAGTGTGAAAAATCACAGACTAACCATTTCTTTGTGATGTCCAAAAATGTTTTGTGTTCCTCTGAGAAACATTGCATTCACTCAATAGAACACAAAAGTTTTGCGAGTGGATGCACAGTTTCTCAGGTGAACTCAGCGAACTTATTCCTCCATCTCAGATTTGCCACCACCATGTCCCTCCGTGAATGATAACCTTTATTGAAGCCAATTTTGATTAAAGTCCAATGATGGTTTAATCGACCCATGGCTAAGCCACGCCCTCAAACGCGATGAGCCAATCACAGTGTGCGGCTAACCCAATACACTCGGACATTCTCTGTTTCCACATTCATTGAAATGAACTACAGTAAGTCAGTTTTCATTCGTCATTTTAAGTTTAAAATGGTCAACGGTGTGTATGGGGCACATGCAACACTAGGTTCCCAAGAGGCTGGGCGACGGTGTGTATTTTTTTTTTCCCTTTCCCAAGCTACATCTCAACCAAGATTCAGCATCGTGATAAATGTCTGCTCTGGATTAAGTTATACGATTAAGTTATGCAGTAGACCACAACACCAACTAAACGTGGATAAATTAAACAAGGATGTCTACATCTGTTCTAAGTTAAGTCGACAACATATTTGAACGTTCTCTTATTTGAACATAAAAGTTAGGCTGACGTTAGCCTAACATTAGAAAACGTTGACGTTAACTTCTAGCTGCGTTGTACATCATGTCACAGAACTGCCAACTTTTGAGTTTAGCTTGGCGTGAGATTTCTCCGGGGGTCTAAATGGAGCATAGCCTATACTTGCACTAAAGCCGCCTTTAGTGCCTGTCTTTATAGCAAAAACACGCCCGTCACACAACAGCTTCAGTGGCGTAAGATCGTAGAGCGTGTTGTTCATTAAAGAGTTGATGCGCTCGACCAAGTTGGAAAATGGCTTTTGCCGAGCATATGAGATGTAAAATGTGTAAACTAGCTTGAAGGTCTCTAGCGTTATATTTTGCCAATGAACTAAAAAACTAAACCATGGTATTGCTTTTTGCCTTTTTAAAACAGCACAAGACTTTAATAATCGGCATTCTGTTTGTGATGGGTGTTTTAGAGAAATGTGTGCACTTTGCTCACGCGAACACGGAGCAGTTTTTCCTGTGAGTGAGACTGGAAAACCCGTAGTGGATGTAATTCGGAGTGATAACAGAACACTTAGAGTGCAGAGAGCAATTGGCTTTTACTCCAGTCCTGGTTTTGCATCCGCGCGTTAGGAGCTCAGCATCTGTCTGGTATGCACGATCGCTCTAGGCTAGATTAGAGGATATTTTAACTAATTTGCGGTAAAACTAGTTCGATCACGAGTGGCTCAACTGGTGGATTTATAGATAAACTTATCTTTCAGGTATTTTGCCGACTGGCTTAACACTTTAGCGTGAGAAATCGGAGGTGTGGCGTGAGAGCGTGAGAATTAGCTCAATTGCGTGAGTCTCACGCTCAATGCGTGAGAGTTGGCAGCCCTGTGTCACATAGGTTCATTAACATATCTGTAAATAACCGAAAAAAAAACGTTAACAATGTTGTGCTGAATGATTCATGTAGATACTGTCCCAAAAATGTCCTGTGACCTGTACATTTTTGTCTGGAGCTGAAGCTTTTCATCAAGCTTCTCAACAATACATTTATTAATATAACCCTCCAATGCATAGTTAAGGCCCTTTAGGTGACATCAAGATGATATATAATTTTCTGTCTCCAAAAATCATGCCATAGCGCCTGTCCCCGAATGTTGACTGTGCGAGTGAGTGGAGGGGGCGTGGCTTAGCCATAGGTCAATTAAACCTTGGCAGGGAGCTAACTACTGTATGTAGGCAGTAGGCAACACTAGATTTTGAAACAGAGTTTATATGTTGTGTTGAAGGCAGCATTTCACATTTGTACAGTGTCACTTTGAATAACAGTCTAAATGAATAAATGTAAATGTCCCGTTTTGTTGATTTATTCAGCACATTTCCCTATGCTGAACATGAGTTCAAAAACATTTTGTGATTATCATCAAACCAGCGAATAACAGTGAAATGAACTCTGAAAACAATCTGGTCCACCAGCGCTGTAGCTTTTCTATATGTAAATTTGTTGTTGCTGTTTTCAGTGTAACGATGTCACTCTTTCAGTGCTTATTTTAAAATGGATTCAGGCAAATTTCTTTTAGCGGTCTTTCATTTGCGTTCGAAATGATTCTATGGCGCTGTGAAGCTGGAATGTTCACTGCTCCAAGGCCTCTTAACCAAGAGTGTATTTTTCGCACAGCACTGCAGTTTACAACAGGCTCCACGCTTGCGCCATTAACTGGCTACTGTGCTCATTAGCTTGACAAAATAAGGGGCCTTGACATTTCCCAGCCCACACAGTAATGTCTCACGCCTCATAAACACACAAACAAACAGCACACACACACTCACACACAGCCGCCGCCACTTAATCTGGCCATCTTATTTCCGAGGGCAGTGGTCTGAGATTATAACGCTGGTATGAGGAACATTAAGGCTGTGAGTAGAGAGACAGCAGATAAGAGAGTCGAGGGAGAGCAGTCATCCCTCATTCCCAGATAGGACTCTCATCGCTGGGTGACTTTTGCATGGCAGGTCTGGCACAGTCGTTTAAGCTTCTCTCCAATTAGCAGCATGCAAAGGGCACAGGAGCAAGCACTATTTGATGCATTGTGTGCGGGCGCTGAGACGGCCTTTGATAAATGTTTGAGGTAGATGAGGATTATTGCCTTTTAATGATCCTTTTAAGAGAGTCATGTCAACAAAACATTATTAAATAAACCAAACAAAACCCACTTAAAACCACTGACTAAAGCCGTTCTCTACTGTGCCAAGCTAATTTGCACCGTCTGCAGTGTTTTAACGTATTTTATTATAAATAAATTATATATATATATATATATATATATATATATATATATATATATAGTGTGTATATATATATATATATGTATGTATATTATATATATATATATGTATGTATATTATATATAATATATATATATATTATATATATATTATATATATATATATATATTTATATATTATATATATATATATATGTGTGTGTGTATATATATATTAGGGCTGTTCCACCTTTGTCGTTTAGTTGGACTAATCAGTCAGATGCCATCTTGGTCGACTGAAATTCTTATTGTTCGAAACAGTCGCATTATTTATTTTTTATTTTTTTGCCAATAGAAATACATTTTCAATGATTTACTCCTTGATATTTATTCCTTTATAAAGCAGCTATTTATTACTGTATTATTAAATATAATTAGCCTATGTTTTATCCCCATCTTTAAATGCTTTAATTTAGGCTATTTCTTGTACCTGCGCCACAGTTTAGCGCACACACATAACACACTCGGGAACCGCACTGGCTGGCTGCGCTGCTGCTCGCGCTCAGTAAGGGATGTACCGGTAGGTAGTTTTGCTGTATTCATTCAGTTCACGCTACTTTAGTCGACAGAATGTCCAAGAAATCTAAATCTTTTGTCAGGGTACATTTTTGTGGAGGTAGGCGACGGTGGCGAGCCGCGTTGCTCCATTATGAGCGCGCACATCACGTGCCTATTTGAAATCAAACTTAACGCGCAAAAGACGTGAGCAGCTCTTTTAACGGCTTTATCATACTGACTCAATAGATTGTTTTCTTAATAGGTTTTTATTTGTACACGTGACTCATTTGAAAGTAGCCTAAATAATGTAACAAAACGAAATTAAACGTATATGCTATCTTACAACAGAGCCTAGATTTCAGATTGTTTTTTAGGCTATTTTGTCTGTTGTTTAAGACGCCTAACAGATCGGCTGGACAAAAGTTAACCCATAGCTTTGTAAGTAAAGAAGAATACAGCCTGTATAAACGAGAGCTTTTGTTAGGATTTTTCATTATGTGGCAGATAGCAGTTATATTATTTTGTAGCGTGTGGTGTGATCAGGTGCAGCGATTGTGACTGTCAATAGACCAAGGACAGAGCTCCTCACTTGCAGTTAAAAAAATCACTTAATTTTCAAAGAATTGTATAATTATTATAGTTTTATTTATTTTCGATGTTTTTCGTTGTTGTTTTATAAATGCTCTATGACAATTGTTTAAAAAATGTTCAATCAAAACATCCGTTTTTTTTTTTTTTTTTTTTAGTCGACTAATCGTCGCGCAGGACAAGACCTTGGTCGACTAAGGATTCTTTGGTTGATTACAGCCCTAATATATATATATATGTATGTATATTATATATATATATATATATATATATATATGTATGTATATTATATATATATATATATATATATATATATATATATATATATATATATACACACTCTACCGGTCAAAAGTTTAAGGTCGGTAAGATTTTTTATGTTTTTAAAAGAAGTCTCTTCTGCTCACCAAGGCTGCAATTTGTTTTATAAAAAATACACAAAAAACACAGTAATAATGTGAAATATTATGACAATTTAAAATGACTTTTTTTTGTTAATATCTATTAAAATGTAATTTATTCCTCTAAAAAAAGGTTAATTTTCAGCATCATTACTCCAGTCTCCAGTGTCACATGATCCTTCACAAATCACTCTAATATGATGATTTTATGCTCCAAAAACATGTATGATTATTATCCATGTTGAAAACAGTTTTTTACATTTTTATTTCAGGATTCTTTGATGAATAGAAAGTTCAAAGAACAGCTTTTATTTAATTAGAATCTTTTCTAACATTATAAATGCCTTTACTGTAACTTTTGATCAATGTAACTCATCCTTGATGAATAGAAGTATTGATTTCTTATTTATTTCCCCAAAGCTTTTATCTGAAATGGAAAGCTTTTGTTACATTAAACACTACCCTTTAAAAAGTTTGGGATCAGTAATAATTTGTATTTTATTTTTGGGGGTGTTTATTTTTATTTTATTTTCGCGTGTTACATATAAACAATATTTATATTTAATATTTATATATAAACAATATGAATGTAAGCCAGAGGAGAACTGGCCCCGACTGAGCCTGGGTTCTCCCAAGGTTTTTTCTCCATCCAATCAGATGGAGTTTTGGTTCATTGCCACTGTTGCCTTGCTTTGCCTGCTTTTGGCTTGTTTAGTTGGGTTTATTTAATATTTAACAATATTATTGATCTGTGTTGTACTACTTTCATGTTAAGCTGAAAGTGTAAAGCTGTGAAGCTGCTTTGATACAATCTGTATTGTGAAAAGCACTATATAAATGAATGTGACTTGACTTGACTAGTGTATATAGTCAGCTTGTGAGGTGCGTTGACTTGCTGCCTACATACATTTTTCCAAATCAGTCGATTATGATGTTCCATGTTAGTTAGTTGCTACCTTAAAAGGCACCACACTAGGCAGCACACTAAGTTTTGGTACAGAGTTCTTGTCTAGACGGCCCACTAAATGCCTTGGATGCAAATAACTGAAGTGCAATTGCAAAATTAGCAATTCAAATCTGAAAGGCTGAGCTCTTCACGTAGGTCAGTGTTTAGCACTTTGTTTCCTGCTTGCCTGAGCTTTGACAGGTGATAAGAGAGGAGAGGACAGAGGAAGACAGGCCGATTACAAGGCCGGAGTCATGCCAACAACATCCTGACAATGGCGCAAAAATAAGCCACTCGGGATGGAGAGAAGGAGTCTGAGAAAGAGAAAGAAAAAGATAGAAAGGTAGCACAGCAAGAGCTCTGTCCATCTTGAGGAGGATGAAAAGAGAAGTGTGACTGTCCCTACAGCTCTCCAATAAAGCAACTCACCCTAAACCCGGCTCAGTGTGTGCAGACAAGTGGGGAACCGGCTGATGAAATCGACCATAAACAAGCCTAAACCAGCAGGCCTCTGCACACCAGCAGTATGAGATAGGGACAAACATACTGAAAGAGGTATATCTAGCAAACACACACACACACAAAACACACTCTATATTCTCAGCCACACCGTTCTTGCAGCAGATCTTTGGCGAGCGTGCTGAGGTGCTCAACAATTCCATAATAACAGATACATTTATGAGATTGATTTCTTTGGAGGCACTTTGTTAGTTGGGACACCTGGGAATGGCGTTGTGTATGTTTCATTGTGCCCCTCTGACATATTTATATGCTGCTGTGATCGTATTAATGGGAGCACATAATTCTTCGGAGGGCCAGTATTTGCTCGGTGAGTGGACTGAGAAATGGACCCTGCCTCGAAGACGCTTCAATCTCCTTCTATTAAAGTCAGAGGATGCAAATCACCATTAGATGTGTCCAAAAACTGATACACGCCACCTTAACAAGCAGAATTTTGGCACATCCTGATGTGAGTCAACAGACACAACATCACAAAAGAGCATGTATTCAAAATAAAGACTAGTTTAGAAAAACACTATATGTACTGTACCAAGTTTTAAAAATGTATTATTTGTATTCATGTCAGTTTCATATGGCTTTCAAAGACTTGTACACTGTTTTCAAGAAAAGTTTCAGTTTAATGGTTAAAAAAAAACATGTCTTTCCCCAGGAACTTGGGTCTTTGGGGTGGTACTAGTGTGTTTTGACACAGGAACCATGAAGTTTAAATGAAGTTCGAGGTAAAATTGTCCCTCAGAAAGTCCCTGCTCACGAGGTAGTACTTTTCAAAGTTCAGAAACTTTCGGGCGTGGGACTTGTGTTTAACATGCGGATTGGTTAAGTTCACGCAGCATTTTGATTAGTTGACTCCACAAAGCATATTATTTCAACCACCATTTTTAAAAGTGTGTTGCAGAGTGTGCAGAAAGAGTTGTTTGCTATTTGAATCAACAATGGAGTTTTAACAATAAGACAGATAGACCAACAATGAGGTTTGTTAAGGCTTTAATAAAGGAGTTCACTTAAAAAAAAAAAAAATTGCTGATCATTTACTCATCCCCATGTCATCCAAGATGTCCACGTCTTTCTTTCTTCAATTGAAAATATTTTATTTTTATTTTTTATGAAAACATTTCAGGATTTTTCTCCATATAATGGACTTCAATGGGAAACAAACGGTTCAAGGTCCAAAAGACAATTTCAGTGCAGCTTCAAAGGACTTTAAATGACACCAGACGATGAATAAGGGTCTTATCTAGCAAAACGATTGGTCATTTAAAAAAAAATAAACAAAAAAGTTTAAGTTTAAGCCTTGCTCTGTTCTGTGATGAGCGTGCGTGACTCTCCCTGTTTAAACTCGTTCATCAAAATGAACAAATCTTTTATCGAGTCATGACTCGAAGGGTCCTAGATAAGACCCTTATTCATCGTCTGGTGTCGTTTAAAGCCCTTTGAAGCTGCACTTAAACTCTCATTTGGACCTTCAACCATTTGGTTCCCATTGAAGTCCATTATATGGAGAAAATCCTGGAATGTTTTCATCAAAAACCTTAATTTCTTTTCGACTGAAGAAAGAAAGACAAAGACATCTTGGATGACATGGGGGTGAGTAAATTATCAGCAAAAGTTTTTTGTTTTTTTTGTAAGTGAACTACTCCTTTAAGCTTATAAGAAGGACAAAATCCAGTGGGAACTGGAAATTTGCATGCAGTCCTATGTCACCGGACTAATTTGACATATTCACTGTATTTTAGACTGTGATTGAAATGCAGAAAGCAACAGGTACTGAGGGAAAAAGTTCCAGGGACAAATTGTTCTGGGTAATTACGGTGGAAACGCGGCTTTATTGTGTAACCATTGAATAAAAATTTAATAATATATTTTCAATGTATATTTTTGAAGGTAAAAGTTTAAATATCATTCATTTATTCATTTATAAACTAATTTTACATAGTCATTAAGATTGGGTTTTGTTGGAATTTTAACAATACTGTTTCTGCTTATCAATTCTGATTCTTATCGATTCCTAATTTCGATTCCAATAAGGTACAACATAAATAAATAGATTTTTTTATTATATCAGGACAGTTTCATCTTGACATTTTTTAACTGTATTCCAAAAAAAAAAAAAATAATAATCAAAAAGCATTTTAATACAGATTTGCTTTTTTGTAAAGCAAATACAGATCCAAATATTTAACTTACAGGCTTTGTATTTTCTTAGTAGGGACAGAAATGTTCCCTGTGAAGCCTCTGAAGGATTTCAGGCACAGCCCAGATGTGAACTCTGTCTAAATGATGGCATCAGTATTTAAGGCTCTCCGAGGCCAGCGCATTAGAGCGTCCCTTCCACTGTTCAGCTCCAGAAAGTATCCAGTCAATAGCGACTTTCTGACCATCACGGTGGAAAAGAGCTTCTTTATCCTGCACTCTTTCTGTTTGTATAGGCCCACTAATGCCCTGCTCTAATTTCTCGTTTGTAATAATGATCAAAAACCAATTACAGTGGGGGGAACAAACACAGCCGAACAAAGCCGGCCATCAATCACTGCATGTGGGCCGTCACTATTTCTACCTTATTCAGCTAGAGCTTGAGTGTGTGTGTGCGTTTGTGTGAGACTTTGAGCTCCTTTGTGCTGATGGCGAGTTGGGCCTAGACACCCATTGTTTTGAAAGATGATGTCTACGTTGTTTTCCACTTGGTTCAACACGTGAGAGGGTTATTAATTGAAAACAAGAGTGGAGCTGACTTCTGGGAAAGATGCACTCAGCTTCTACATGAAAAGCCAGCGAAGTAAGATAAATCTAATTCCCACAAACTACTGATTCAAAGCGCTTCTGACAAGCTGGCATGGCTGGATACAAGCATAATATTCTATCACCGATGCAATAATGTTTATTCACATCCATTTACTCGTTTGTTCTTTACTACAGTTGATTTACCACTTCTGTTGACCTTCTAAACAGCAGATTGCGAGGCACTAATGCTGTATAGCGTGGCAAGACACCAAGTCATACTGAGAAAGCCAATATTTGATGGTAAAAAGACATACAGCTGTGAATCTTGGTCTGGCAGAGCTTTTTATCTTGGCTTTGTGACATACGCTCCACTCGTGTAAGGTATTGGAGGATTCTTTGTCTGTTGTGGTCAAACAGCCTAGTTGTTATCCACTTTGTGAACTACTGTCAGCAAATATGTAAGCCTAAGGAAGGGCAGAAAAGTCTTGTTAAAAATGTGGTAAGCTTCTAGAAAACTGATCAGAATCGCTGGGGATGGTAAACGGAGCAGCAAATATTGCATTATACTCCCCTCAATGCATTGCAAACAAATATGCTGTGTGTCATGATATGACTCGCAAATAAACAGTTAACGGAAAGCGTCAAAAGCTTCACGCTGCAATTTATCTGTCAACAAAAACAGCACTTCTGAAACTGAAGTCCTCAGATCCAGGCTCATCACAGATAGTGAAAAAAAAAAATACAGAAACTTAAACAAAAATCTCAGTGAATGAACATGCCAATATTAGAGCCTGTTCTCATCCCAAGGCGTCATATACGATGCTTTTGCCAAAGCGTAGAGATCCAACGCACATGGCACCCTTTAGCGTCAAATGAGACGCAGATATATACAGTATGGGGCAGAAGGCGCCTCCCAGTGGTCTAACCCTAACCCTACCACATACCTAAACCTAGCGTCTCATTTGACGCTAAAGGGTGCCATGTGCGTTGGATGTCTGCGCTTTGGCAAAAGAGACGTATATGATGCCTTGGGATGAGAATGCGTGGAATATTGACCACCAGTCAAGGTAACAATTTATTTTTATTTTATTTTTTTTTTGAGAAATGAATACTTTTATTTAGAAAGGAATCATTAAATGTACAAAAGATTTCAGTTTCAAACAAACACTGTTCTTTCAGAGTGATCTCATGAAATGCCGTATGTATGTATTCGTATTTCCATTTTTGGCGTGCAATCAAACACGCATAATCGATTTTCAGCGTGTTTATGAACGCCGTTGACTTAATGTTACATTACTGTATTAATATATGACCTACCCCAACCCCGTCCCTAAACCTACCCGTCACTGGGGTTAATACCATTTATGAGTCTTCCCCTACTATCCTAGAAAAAAAAAATCACTCCTCAGATGTAGATAGCTCAAAATGCATATACATAACACACCACTTGACTTACGCAAAAGTCATGATGTCATGTTGGTTCTTTTGAACTTTCTATTCAAAGAATCCTAAAAATCAGGCTTCCCACAAAATATTACACAGCACAACCGTTTTCAACATTGAAAATAATAAGTAATGTTTCCTTAGCAGAAAATCAGCATATTAGAATAATTTCTAAAGGATCATGTGACACTGAAGACTGGAATAATGATGTAGTGACAGTAATGCTAATCACAGTATTAGTCTTTTTAACAATTTTTGTATCAAATAAATGCAGACTTGGTGAGCTTATAAGAGACTACTTTCACTTTTGACCCCAAACCTTTAAACTGTAGTGTATATACAGACAGACACAAGCATATATTCTTCTCAATATGAGAGGAAAGCCAAATGGCATTTCCATGGTAACAACTTCTCTCATTGGTGGATCATCCACGGCTGAAATCTTACTGACTTATCCTCTACAGAAGCATGCATCATTGCTTAATGTATAAAGCTTTCAAGGCATGCCAACCAAGAGCTCTGAGGTTAATCCTAAAAATCTATTTATCTATAGACACTTTTTTACCACCTGCAAAGAAGAATAAGATTTTTATAAAAATAAATGATTTTTTTTATAAAACAAACACAATTTACGCTGAAATCACAGTGACTTACAGCCTCTAAAGAAGCATATATCATCACTTAACAACCTCAGAGCTCATCGTTGGCCAGCTTTATACAATATCACTGTATCTTCACTGTATCTACTTCCCTATAGAGAAAACAAATGGGATTTGTTTACCCAACCTCTAAAAAGAAAATGCAGCCAAAAATAACCTTTAAAAATATTGTTTTGCTTATTTTTGTGTGCATATGACCAGAATGTACATTTTAAAATCCAATTTATGCCACATATTAGTTGATACTACCAAACTTATTATTTCTGTTACTATCTCTATTGCTGAATTTAAGTCTTTAGTTCATCAGTCAGTAATTTTTACTCTTAATACTAGAGTATATTATAAAATCTAGAACTTTACTCTTCAACAAAGGTTCCAAAAGGGTTTTTGGTAACACTTTACAACAAGGTTCATTAGTTAGTAATGTTAGTTAATAAAAATATTGCTGTTCATTGTTTGTTCATGCTAGTTCACAGTGCATTAGCTAATGTTCAGAAATGCAACCTTTAATTTTAATACTGTAGTAGTAAATGTTGAAGATTAATAAATGCTGAAAAGTATTGTTCATTATTAGTTCATGCTAACAAAGGTAGTCAACTAATGAACCTTATTGTTAGGTGTTACCTTAAATAACCACTTTTTCTTTCTTTTTCTGTGAAACAGTACAATGGATAAGTTCATAAGACAATGGATAAGTTCATAAGTTCCAAGGATATTGAAGTTACTTTATGGAAACGTATGCCAATTTTTGAGAGTGTTGTGTACTTTCACTGAAGCGAAGTTGAAACAGTACTTAACACTTTTACTGGAGTTATATTTTATTAGTCTATCTATAATTTTAGTATCTGTAATGAAGAGTATATTAACAGTCCACTAATACTTTAACTCTAATTTAATTGCAAATGATACTCATAGTCGGTAGAATATCTAAAGAGTTTAGTTAACCTTAACATTGTTTTACAGTTTAATACGGGTCAGAGTTCCTCAACACATTTAACCTACAGGTCAGGGTTGACAGCTGACCGATATTTAATCTATGAAGATGTCAACCCTGTTCTCAGAAGCTGATGAGAGGGCTCTTGTTGGTTCCGAACCTTCGATAATATTGAACAAATTTGATTTAATCAGACCTTGGAAGAAAAAGACACCAGAAAGTTGCGAAAATGGAATTAGAAATGAAACAGCCGCACTAATTGTTATTCCTTCAACATGCGGCTCATATATTACTTTTAATTGAATTGCTTTCTAGAGCCTGTTGATGTTTCTGGAATGCAAATCTAATTTGATCAACATAATTAAGGCACCGATAACGTTTTCAAAGAAAGAGCTGTAATCATTTGAGTGAGTCAAACATGTAAAATAGTCCCGGGTATCCAACACGCCCTTCGTATATCTCTCCGTAATTAAAACTCGGATACTCTCCTTGGTTTCAGGTGTATTTGTTGCAGCGGTAGTTATTTCCTGTGTGACCCGCGCCTGTCAATAACTGCTACATTATTCGGGACGGAGCTGATGCTGTGCCATCTACCAGCAAACTTACTTGAACCCCTGGAGGGAATATCAACTAGCATCTCTCTCCCTGACCAATGGACCCATATGCAGTAAATAGTCACTGAAGGCCCGTCTTCCTTTTAGGCGAGAGATTGAGAGCCCCGGGCACTGGATCAGGTGTGAGCGGCGCCCACGGATCCAGCGTGATGTGGTTGAGGCGTATGAATATTTCAAGCTCTGCTCTTGCTGAACAAATGATCTCTTAACACAAACACTCCGTGCGAGAGGCACAACAGACTCGGCAGATGTGTGGGTGTCAGTATGATCACCTCTGTTGGTGTGTGCTTTCATTGTTCATGCATGCGTGGCATACGGTGCAAGAATTCCTTTTGTGCGATAATGACGAGCAAACGTGTGTACGTGCGCCTGTCAATTGCAGCAAGATATTACAAACGTGTAAGTAATTGGCATGTTAAGGCTTGGCGTTTTGGCAGGCGAGTCCTGTCGTCTCTGGGAGGAGACGGAGAGAGAGCGATTGGGAGTGTGAAAAATGGAGATGGTGAAGGGTAAAAAACTGTAGACAACAGGGTTGGGCAAAAATTCAGAACTGGCTTCCTTTAGTTCATGAGTTTGAATCCGATTCAAACTGGAATGACATAAAGAGAAATTTTCAGAGATGCTATTAAAATAAAAAAAAATAAAAAATCAACTGCCAGTAAATAAATTCCATTACTATCAAAACAAATAAATGCATCATTCATTTTGACAAAATATTTTGAAGATCTTGGCAGCACAGAAGGACATTCTGTCCATAAAATAAGTTATTTTAGCTGATAAAGTTAATATATTTAAATGAAATGAACTTGGCAGTCAGAAGACAGAATCTTCCATAGACACTGCATTAGAAACACCCCCACAGCAGCATTAACTCGTTTTTTGTAATTTGTTGCAGAGGTATTATACTTAAGGCCCTGTCCACACTACTGCGTTTTCGCTTAAAAAATGGAGAATTAAAACGAATACGAACTCCGTCCACGCTGGCGTTTTTATCTGCATATTAGAATTGATCTCTGTCCACATTAAAATGACTGAAAACGCGGATCATGTGACCATTCACCAACACTGGGCATGCGTGTGCCGGTGTAAACAGGAAACGGATTGACTATTCCTAAGATTTGATGACGAAGAAAGTAGCGTAAGCTACCTCTGCAAGGATTAGAAATGTTGAAGACCAGAGATTTCTTTTCATGGGCCGACGAAGAGGTGGAACTTTTACTTAAAGTTACAATGAAGTACAGAACAGCCATGGCGGCAGAAAACACAGACTGGAGTCGTTGCGAACGACGAGCCTCTGCCTCATCGTTTCTAAAGTCCTCCGTTTTGTCCCGTCTTCACTAAAACGCTGTAGTGTTTCTAAACTTCTCCGTTTTAGGTCTTCACTTTTTCCGTTTTAGTCTGGACAGTAGGTGCAAACGTAGCAAAAGGTCTCAGTTTTTAAACAAAAACACAGTATTGTGGACGGGGCCTAAGTACAGTGTTATAAATTAACATTTATTTAAAATCAAATTAAATTATATATGAAGAGTTCAGATGCAAAAGCCTCTAAGTGCCATTTGAAATTTTCTTCTAAAATGATCATTTTTATCAAGCTTGTATATTTAAGTTCAGTAATTTCACTTAAATGGCAATAAAAAACACCTATTAATTGTCATTTAAGTGAAATTAATGAACTTAAATATACAAGCTTGATAAATATTGTCATTTTAGAAGAAAATTTCAAATGGCATTTAGAGGCTTTTGCATCTGAACTCTTCATATATATATGTATATATATAAAAACTTTGCAGGCTTTACAATGCCGATGGAGCGTTAAAAGGCGCCATCATAGTCTGTGAAAATGGTCTAGTGTCTCATCTTCAACCTTAGGGCTGGTCAACTCTAGTTGGAAGTCCACTGTCCTGCATCATTTAGCTCCAATCCCAATCACACACATGTAAAGGCTTTTTTTGTTGTGTGTTTGATTAGAGCTAGAGCTAAACTATTGCAGGATGGTAGCCCTCCAGGAGAAGGGTTGGCTACCCCATTCTACCCTGCAATGAATAGAGTTGAAAATTCAACAATATACTCTAGTCAACTAAATGGAATCAAATCCGTAATTGTATTATTTACATTACATTTAAATATTTGGCAGATGCTTTTATCCAAAGCGACTTACATCGCATTTCAAGGTCCACATTTATATTCTTATCAGTTCTTGCTTTCCCTGGCAATCGAACCCATGGCCTTGGCGTTGCAAGCGTCAACGAAGTCATTCTAATATGCTGATTTATACAGCGCTTTTCTGGGTACTCAAAGCACTTTACATTGAAGGGGGAATCTCCTCAACCACCACCAATGTGCAGCATCCACCTGGATGATGCGACAGCAACCATATTGCGTCAGAACACCCACCACACACACCAGCTTACTGATGGAGAGGAGACCATGACGAAGCCAATCAAGACCTCGGTTTAACGTCTCATCCAAAGAACTGTCCTATACAGTATAATGTCCCCGTCAATATACTGGGGCATTAGGACCCACACAGACCCCAGGGTTAGCACCCCCTGCTAGCCTCACTAACAGCTCTTCCAGCAGCAACCAGGTTTTCTCAGGAGGTCTCCCAATCAGGTACTACCCAGGCTCAACCCTGCTTAGTTTCAGTGGGCAACCAGTCTTGGGCTACAGGGTGATAAATATGGGTGAACAAAAGTGTTTATTTATTTAGATCCCAAACTTTTGAACGATAGTGTTTTGCAAACATTGATTAATGTCACTGAGTGGATTCATTGTTTATGGATTTATAGATTTAAAAACACATTCAACCGGAGACAGCAAGAGAAGAGAGAGAGAGAGAGAGAGAGAGAGAGACAAATGCGTTGCTTCCAGCCCTTATTCGGCTGGTGGAACTGAGTGTAAAATGAGTCATTACACAGTGCAGGGGCACGAGGCGGAACACAAAGGGCTGTGGAAAAGCTGCTTAGCATGCAACCCGTGTGCCACCTAAGTCCCAGCGCTCTCCCAAACATGGACAGGCTGTCACTGCTGAAGGAGACCTGGAGGAATGATTGCTGTCCCCACTATTCACACAAGACAAGCAGAGGAGGTGGGACTGCCCAGGCTCCCCTCTCCTAGAGCACATGGCTTCTGTTCTGTTGCACCTTACAGAAGGAAACCATGAAAGACTGCTGTTGTTGTTTTCCCCGCTAGCTGTGAAATATAGGCAATCAGAGAGTGTGTTTACCGCGCACCTCTGTTCTGGAGCTAGCAAAGACAAACGGCTATCAAACGGCCTGTTGTTTGTGTGCAAAAGAGGTATTGTTTCGGACCTGACAACAACGCCCATGTTCGGCTCTTATCCGCGCTGCCAGGCGCACGAACCGATGCGAGCGCTTACACACACACACAAATAGCCCTTCATCATAACCGCTGGTACCTCTCCAGAAAAGACTAAGGGCAATCAGTCACATGGCGGCCAGAAAAGTGTCAGAGTTTGAACTAGACCCGGACAGCAGCGAGAGATAGTCAGCGCTCAACAAGTCAAGCTGGCACCGCTGCAGAGCCACAGGAAGATAGATGGATGCTTGAGTGAGGGCATTTAAAATTTAAATTTAATGCCGCCCAGGACCAGAGGCGGGGACTTCACAGAGAGGATGCAGGTGCTTCGGGCTGGCGGTGAATCGCAATGCATCGTTTAGGAGAGAAATGTAGCACTTGCATAGCGCCGTTTGTTTCGCTTGAGTTTGGCCTGAGGTTTTTTAGCAGGATGTCAGATGGTTGTGTAGGCCTACGTGTGTGTTCCGTGATGTGATTAGAGATGGTTTGAGATGATCATTTGTTTCATGAATGATACAGTTCAGTGTAATTGTCTTCGATTACTGAAGCATGCGTGTTTATCGTCATGTAAGGGCAGATGCATTATTAGCCTTACTATCAAAAAAACTGACAAAAATGTTTGCTGACTAAACTGTTAGACTCAAACAGTTTATGACTCATTGAAAATGACTCAAGGCAAAAACAATCAGTGACAAACAAAACAAAAACTGATAGTAAACATAGCAACTGCATATCCTGTATGGGGGGTATTACAAACGGGATATACCAAACCATTTTAAAAATCAACGCATTCTCATCCTTTATCGTCATATAGAACGTTATATGAAAAAAACGGTGCAATACTACGCACATGGCATCCGTTATCGTTAATATAACACGCGATGTGATGGTTAGGTTTAAGTGTGGGGTAGGGTAGTCTCATATTACGCTAAAGGATTTATTGGATTTATTACGCCTTGGGTTCGCGTGTTATATTAACGATAAAGGGTGCCATGTGCGTAGTATAGCGCCGTTTTTCATATAGCGTTCTATATGACGATAAAGGATGAGAACGGGCTCAAAAAATAACTTTTATAATATGTTGTCAGTCTAGTATTTTGTTTAGTTGTCTACAGTCCAATGTTTATACATTCAAATTATTAACATTTATACTTTTCCTAATATGTTAGAACATGTTGTGTAGGTTTGGTCTGTTACAATTGACATACACTGCTGTAGACTAAAATTAATGAATATTACACCTATATATATATATATATATATATATATATACACAATTATTAGGAACAGTGGTTCAATTTTTCATTAATGCAATTATCTAATCAACCAATCACATGGCAGTTGCTTCAATGCATTTAGGAGTGTGATCCAAACTAAATGTCAGAATGTGAAAGAAAGGAGACGGGACAGTCCGAGTATTTCACAATCTGCTAAGTTACTGGGATTTTTACGCACAACCATTTCTAGGGTTTACAAAGAATGGTGTGAAAAGGGAAAAACATCCAGTATGCGGCAGTCCTGTGGCGAAAATGCCACTCATCTCCACTACAAATAGAAAAAAGAGGCTACAATTTGCAAGAGCTCACCAAAATTGAACAGTTGAAGACTGGAAAAAATTTGCCTGGTCTGATTTCTGTTAAAACATTCAGATGGTAGAATCAGAATTTGGCATAAACAAATGAGAACATGGATCCATCATGCCTTGTTACTGTGAAGGATGTGTTCTTGGCACACTTTAGGCCCCTTAGTGCCAATTGGGCATTGTTTAAATGCCACGGCCTACCTGAGCATTGTTTCTGACCATGTCCATCCCTCTTATGGCCACCATGTACACATACTCTGATGGCTACTTCCAGCAGGATAATGCACCATGTCACAAAGCTCAAATCATTTCAAATTGGTTTCTTGAACCTGACAATGAGTTCACTGTACTAAAATGGCCCCCACAGTCACCAGATCTCAACCCAATAGAGCATCTTTGGGATGTGGTGGAACGGGAGCTTTGTGCCCTGGATGTGCATCCCACAAAATCTCCATCAACTGCAAGATGCTATCCTATCAATATGGGCCAACATTTCTAAAGAATGCTTTTTAGCAACTTGTTGAATCAATGCCACGTAGAATTAAAGGCAGTTCCGAAGGCGAAAGGGGGTCAAACACAGACTCAGTATTAGAATGGTGTTCCTAATAATCCTTTAGGTGAGTGTACTGTATATATACACAAACAAAGGACAGAGAAACAAATGGAGGAAAAGAGAGGAGAGGGAAAGGAACTCAAAACGAGGGGGATGGAAACTCATCTGCAATGAAGCAGATGGATGGAAATTAATTTAATGTACGCAACTGGTTCATTCAAGCGAGTGATCTGTAATGTGGAAAAAGGGTAACGCCCATATTAGCCTTAGATAGCCCTTTGTTCATAAGACAATCTATATCCTTTATAAAAAATAGAGTATAAATGATCACAAAGCATATGCATAAAATGAAGGAAATAAGGCACACCTACATTACAGCCAGTCGCATCTTATTTGGAAAACACAAACATCAATTAAATTCTTCCCGTGGCTCTCTGAGCAAATGGTACATAACCATAACCGAGATGTGTCTGGGCGAAACTGCCATTGGCATATCAGAGCTGATGCAACATTTTACTGCCTGTTCATGCTGTGTTTGGACATTGTTTACAACCTCTACAAGTATGATGATGACATATGCCTCCTTCTGAACACTGCAATACAAGGATGAATACAACCAATTATGCTACATCAAACAAATGATGCCAATAATATGCTACACAAAAACACAATATGAACATTGTTAGTCCTGCAGTCAAACTAATGATTTTGCCCTTTCATTCTCCTCTTTTAATCCACTAAATTACTTTTTTGGCTCACCACAACATGTCCAATTTTTACACAATGCTAACGTTGAATAACAGCAGCTCCTGAAGGCAGCTCAGGAATCATCCATGTTACAATATTCTGACAGTCAAAGTGAAGCGATGTTACTGAGGTAAACCACATTGTGTTAATAACTTTCACAATCACAGACACAAGAGGCTGACTTGGGTTGCTTCCAAATGTAATTATTTGCAATACATTGTAATTATGTTTAGTGAACACCGCAAATGCAAACATCTTTTAAGACAATAAGGAATTCCCAAAGGAATCAATCATACAGATTACACTTTTTACACTTTTTTTTCACAGACAAGGCTTGAGCTTCAGTCCCAGACTAAAATGCATGTTTGAGCTGTTTTGTAAATATATCACTGCCAGTGTTTTGTCTCAAGATGCACCAAATACTGTTTTTTTAGGGGTTTTTTTTTTCTAAGGCATGTGTATGAAAGCTACTTAAATGCCCAAACTCAACTAAGACTTAATCCTGGTAACAAAGTAACAGTCTGAGATTATTCTGAGCCAAATCTGTGAAAAACAAAAGATATTTTGAAGAATATTTCCACTGTTTTTGTCCAAAACAACATTGGAGAATTTCATTGCAAGGACAAAAAATAAACACTGGGACCTTTTTCAAAATATTCTTTTGTTTCAAGGAATAAAGAAAGTCAAACAGGTCTGAAATGACATGAGGGTGAGTGAATGATGACATAATTTTCATTTTTGGTACTACTACCTCCTTACATTTTACACAAACATCTATGGATTCAGCAGACTTGGATTGACAGTCCTACATCATTACTTTTCAATGTACAGAAAGAGCAGCATTAACATGTAGCAAAACGTCTCATTTTGTGTCACACCGGAAGTCAAACAGGATTTAAACAACATTAGAGTATGGTTAACTGTCCCTTTAAGAGAGAATCTCTTTGTTCCTGAGGAAAAACTGTAACCTATCTGTTGGCACAGAGAAGTTTATTGGCAGAAGTAGTTTATTGGTTGTGTTTTCAATAGCGGCATACAAGGCCACACAGGAAGTAAATTTATCTCAATATTTAGTGAAAAACTTACCCTTTACATGAGGGGTGAGGTGGGCTTCAATAGCTATTAATGATAGTGACATTTAATAGAAAGAGAACTGATGACGTGTTTATGCTTTACTCTGCTTCAGGAGGGCGGAGATAAGAATGAACGAAAGCCGGAGAACGAGTTTTATGGCCGCTTTTCGAAAAGCACCTGCTTTACAGCAAATGGACCTCTGCAGGCTGAGAGGCTCTGTACAAGCTGTCTCTTTTTCTCTCACACAGCCTGCGGGAACATTCATACTATGGGGAGAGAGAGAGAACTGAATTAGGGGGCTTGAATTTGCCTGAGTGTTTGTGGGGAAAAGGGAGTGACAATTCTGACTAAATCTATACTTTAGCTAAAAATTACAATTGTATTCACCCCTCCTGATTGACATTTTTCATTTAAACGTATATATATATTTTTTTTTTAAATCATGGGCAAGGGCACAAAATTCCCATGTCAGAACAGTCCTCTTGCTCTTGGGCTGTAAACATGGGCTCACAATAAAAGCCCTTTGGCAAACACGAGACACTACGCATCAGCTGCTGTGCTGACGTGCCGTTTTGGAGGCTTTATCACATTTTTCAAAGGTTTGACTTGGTGCCATCAGCAGCACTGTAGTCAATGTGACTCGCACAGGCAGTGGGTCGTTAGGTGTATGCGAGAGGCGGGCACGCATGTACCTCATTATCATGTTTTTTGTAGGAGGAAATGATGCTAGCCAAAAGAGCAGCACATTCTAGAACTGCTGCTCACCAGATGACATTGGAGGCTGACTGGCCAATGTCATGGTTATAGGTGACATTAGTGTTGTCAAAATATTCGGTACTTTGGTACCAAGTCCATACTAAAAAAAATATAAAAAGAAAATGTAAATGGCATGGTACCAAGTACCGGTGGGTACTGTAGTACCTGGCCAAACCCGGTTCTAGATGCGCATGCACGCACGAAGGGCGTGAAGTTGCGTCCTCTTCATGAAAGCACTGAGACATGATGACCGGCGGCGCTGCTGATGTGGTGTCTGCGTATATTAAACTGCAAAACGACTATTTAAATATGAACCCTGCTTGTTCTGCTGTGTCTGTGTGAATGAACTGCGCAGATGCACAGTTTCATTTAACATTACCTCACACACACACACACACACACACACACACACTGAAGCACGAGTGACGCTCGCGCTGTTTTCAGTCTCTGCTGCCTCACGAATATGATGATATGAATACATGATCCAATCATCTCCGAGCATTTTACCATTTCATTTGAGAAAAACTATGGTCATATAATACACACAAAGAAATTCAAAAGGTCTTCACGGGCAACCTGTCAAAAATAAAAGTTTGGTGTTAACTTAAAGAAATTGACAGAAATAATTATATTAGGCTACTGTACAATAGATTTAACCACGTCTCCATTGATTAAAAAATACAACTAATAATAATAATGAATAATGGTAGAATGTTTCATTATTTTCAATATGTTGAAATAAAATGTCTTTGAATAAAAACAAACAAACTGCAAATTCACATAAACTAATATATCATACACACGATATGTTACAGACTAAATAAGAATGTTGATTAGTTCTTACCGTTTTTACTTACAAGCCACACATGACAGTGTCTTACAAAATGTAAACCAAAGTATTGTTTTGTGTAAATGATTCGGCAGGATCATTTTAAGATCATTTGAAGCAAAACTCAGGTGACAACTTCCATTTGTCAAAAGTCTTGCTGACGCATAGTAAACTGGCCTTATTTCAGAAACTTTAAGTTTTTTTTATAATCCATGCATAAACTAGGCTTGGCAGATAAAATCAGAGAATCAATCTATTGTGTAGATTTCTTCTAGATAAAACGAATATCAAGAGGTCGATAAATGTTCCAATAATGTTTATATCGCCAAAAGCGGTACGAAACTCATTTGAACAGCGGCGGCCACATGGAGCATTTTACGTCGGCTCAAAGTCCAAACGGCAGCGCACTGAGCACAGCGCGTAGCTACGCACACTCGACTCTATCGTCTCTCACAAGATCCAGTGAGAAGCGCTTGAGACCAGTGAAGAATACAAATGTCAAGTTTAAACCAGTTTAAAGGCAGATGAAACACCGCTACAAAAGAAGAAACACTGGCGTGTAATCAATGCTAGTCAGAATCTGAATTTATACTGAATCAATTTAGCCTACCATGGATTTACTGTAAGGTTAGCCTAGTAATATTAACTGCACCATGAAATGTGGGATATACATATTGAACTGTATAATATTATTAATGTAGACAATGTATTAAATGACTAATGGAATATAAGTACAGTATTTAATAATGTATTTAACTGTTTGGCTACTGTTTTTCATTCAAATACCACAGAAACCATAAAGTTATGCCATAATAGTGAGGTGCTAAGTTATAGGCTATACCTGGTTTTATCTGTGGTTATCATGATCTAAATGCATGATACTGGATGAACAATGGTTAATTTTAATACAACTCAAACAGTCAGAATATTACTTTTTACCAAATAAAAATGTGGTTGTTACATAAAAAAAACAGATGTTACTGTTTTTGTTAATGAACATAAATTTAAATAGTCGTTTAAAACACAATTAACACTCTGTTTTATACAACTTTCACTTAGGAGCAAAAATCTGCCTTTAAACTTGAAAGAAATAAAGATTTAACATATATCGTGATAATTATCGATATCGACTGATATAAGAAAAATTATCGTGATAATTTTTTTTGGCCATATCGCCCAGCCCTAGCAACAATATTCTCTCAAAATACAAACATGTACATACATGTTGCTCATATATTATGTTAGCCCTGTTTGTGGTAAATAGAGTGTAATAACACCTTTGCCATTAATATGCTTATAAGCAACTGAAAAAAAAACAGAAATGTCAGGTCATGTCAAAACATCTCAAGGACCCCCAAAAAACACTTTAGGGTTAAACTGTAAGGAAATTATATAAGCAAAGGTTAATCTATTATTAGTTAGCAGCACAGTGCAGAAAAGCAAAAGTCTAACATGAAAACTACAAACATACAGAGAAAAAGAATCAAATATGCAGTGACCTACAACATATTTTTAATGAATTTTTCCTTGATTGAGCCAGCTCAATACACACACACACACACACACACACACCCCTACCCGGTGGATTGCTAATGAGAAAGTAAACACTCTAGCCAAGGGACAGAATAAAATATCGACATGCACCACATTAGTGTGCATATCAGAATAAAGAGACCGAGAAATGAATGAATTCACTCCCTTAGAAGGAGACTGTTACCGCTAACAAGTTTCAATCATGAAGGCAAATGAAAAGTCCTTACTGTGAATTCATGACAAATTGTGCATGTAATTCTACGAATGAACCATGTATGGTGCTCTAACACCTTCCAAACTGAGCAGCAGGGGAGGACAAAATATGTAAGAAAAAAAAATCTAGCACAAGCTCATACAGTATTTTGCCTGTGGAAGTTGATTTATCTGGTGTGCCAGGGCAGAACAAATATGGCTACAGGCTAAATAAGAGAGTTGCTGAAAAAAGAGAACCAAGAGAATAAGAGTAAAACAAGAAAAAAAGGAGTGCAAGGGTGAGAAAAAGAAGACCACATGAAAAAAGCCGGTTAATGACTGATGCCTGATCACCTCTTCTCAGTGTGGTGACCTGTGCAGCAGCAAACTATTCAATGCTTGAAACCTGAATACACCTAAGATTGATATTGCTGCACACTTTTCTGTTGGCTTTGCGTAGCTTTTCCAGCACTGAATGGTTACATAGGAGGGTTATTACACCATGAGAAAGGAAATCCGTTAACATTCCCATTCACTGAATGACAACAGCTCGAACTGATATCAACATGGAAAAAGTCCATTTAATACATTTAAGAGCCCTCTAAAAAGATCTACTGTATAATGTAAAGAAATATTTGTGACTTATATGTTGCTTTTAAAAAACTTAATTCATCACAATACACACATTTTTGAACAGCCTTCAATGGAGAGAAGCTTTTTGGATTCAGATGGTTTTAGTTACAGCATCTACCAGTAGATGTTAGTTGAGGGAAGAATTTCAACACTTCAAAGTCTCTGGACATGCAATTGTCACTAGGAGGTGCATGAAACATGCAGAAAATCCCATAGACTTGCACTGAAGGGAGAGACCTAACAGTCAAGAGTGTTTTTCCGCCACCAGACATTCGAATTTTTCTCTCAGGCTGCTCACACCAAACACAGCGCATGAAAGCATCTGTACAAAGCCTATGAATATTTAATGCAGCACAATGTTGCTCAGGAAAATTGGGTTAGGGGTTAGAAGTGGTGCAAAACCTTTTTGAAAATTACAAGTGAAAATTTGCTTTGAAGGTTAAAAGCGGCCTTAGCCCAGGGTTGAAAAAGGCATAACCCAAAACTGGCCCTATTGAGACATGGTAACTGGCTCAGTCGACTTTTGCCAGTAAGAAACCAACCATACCCGCATAGCAATGTGATAAATTCACTCGACTGTATAGCAACACCCTGGCAACCATCCACAGTGGATTTTGCACAGAAAAGCAACATAATTGAACATGCAACAGTCTAAATTCCCAAACGCTGCATTGTGCCTCCGGAATATTCTAGTCTGTGTGATTTAATGAGGGGAAATTAATATCCCTCACATCAGACAACTTACCCTTGTGACAGGTTCAACCAAAGGTCACTAAAGGCCATGGCAAATGCAGACGCCGTATCTGATAATTGGCGAGGCGGTGGTGCTTGTGTTAAATACAGGAATTTACACATGAACCTTCAGAACAGGGTTTTCACAACAAACCAAAACAGAGTTTAATGGGGATAGGGGAGGGGAGAGAAAATGATAATATAGAAATGTTTGTTACATATAGATAGATTAGACAGACAGATAAATAGACAGACAGACAGACGACAAATAGTACAAAACAGACAGACAGACAAGACCGACAGACAGACAGACAGACATACAGACAGACAGACAGACAGACAGACATACAGACAGACAGACAGATAGATAAATAGATACTGTAGATGACAGATAGACAGAAATAAAGAAAGACAGACAGACAGACAGGCTCAGATCTGAATAGTACGGAGCCCCAAAAGGGACCTTTGCAAAAACTATGTGTGCGCACGCAATATTTTCTAGTAGACACGCGATACATTTCTCGTGCACAAGAAATAGTTTCTTGTGCGTACGCGATACTTTCTCATGGACACATGAGTACGCTTCTCACGCACAAGTCGAGAGTTTCTTGTGCGCACGCGAGACTTTCTCATGGATACGTGATACGTTTCTCACGCACAAGCGATAGTTTTCTTGTGCGCACGGCGATATTTTGTCATGGATACGTGATACGCTTTTCTCACGCACAAGCGATAAGTTTCTTGTGCGCACGCGAATATTTTGTCATGAGATACGCGATACGTTTCTCACGCACAAGCGATAGTTTCTTGTGCGCACGCGACTATTTTGTCATGGATACGCGAGCACGTTTCCCACGCACAAGCGATAGTTCTCTTGTGCGCACGCAATATTTTGTCATGAATTAGTGATACGTTTCTCACGCACAAGCAATAAGTTTCTTGTGCGCACGCAATATTTTGTTCATGGGATATGTGGTGACGTTTCTCACGCACAAGCGATAGCTTTCTTGTGCGCACTGCAATATTTTTGTCACTGGATACGATGATACGTCTCTCACGCACAAGTCAATAGTTTCTTGTGCGCACGCAATATTTTGTCATGTGATAGCGCGATATGCTTCCACTCGTCACGCACAAGCAATAGTTTCTTGTGCGGCACAGTGCAGATATTTTTGTCATTGAATACGTGATACATGTCTTTCCACGGCACAAGCGAATAGTTTCTTGTGCGCACGCGATATTTTGTCAATGGAATACGCTATACGCTTCTCACGCACAAGCAATAGTTTTTTCGTGTGCACACAATACTTTCTCGTGGGCATGCGATACGTTTTTGTGCGCACACATGACTAAAACAAGAGAATGGATGTCAATGTTTAAACTTCTCCTCTAGTATTAAAAAGACCAAAGTGTCAACGCAACCAATAAATCCTTATTTTTAAGGAAATGGTTTAACAGGGACATTAATCATCTTATGAATATGTTTAATAATTATGGAAATATTTTAACACACAAACAATTTATGCAAATTCAGTTTTCCTGTGCATTTTAAAGAATTTAATTCTGCCATTCAAGGTATTTCCCCTACTCTGATTCATCTTATCAAAAGTCAAACTGGAAATTGTAATGTGTGCGCACAAGAAACTATCGCGTTTGCGAACGCGTTGCATGCACATGCAATAATATCTCGTGTGAACTTTTTTTTAAGGTCCCTTTAGGGCTCCGTAGAATAGACATTGATATTTGTATTAAAATCATAATTTTTTTTCAGCCTAGCACAAAACTCCATTAATATCTCTGAACTCTCTGCCGTACAGCTAATGTTGTACTCAAGCCAAACCTCCTTCAGAAAATCAGGCATTCTGAAAGACGGCTCACTAAGCGTCTTTTGAATGTTTTCAGACACTCTGTGTAATTACTCGCCTCCTGGCATGAGCTGTGAAACAATAAATAAAATGGAAGCAGTTGGACTTATAGTGCTCGGTATATAAATACCAGTCATCTGATTGTCAATTTACAGGGTAAAATGATTCTGCATAATGTAAATTGTTATCAGATCAAAGCTACAAACAAAAAAAACATCTGAAATATCAATGAATAAAGTTTCCCTGATTTCTCATGTGATTTATTTGCATGCGTCTGTGTACGCCCATTTCATTAGAGGAAGTATGCAGATAAGGTAGCTGCGATCTGACAAACTTTACTGGGCCTCTACAGAATCACTCTACCACTGTGATCCACTTTAAGATGCCAAAAATGCATTTGTGTACATGGCTTGTGTGGATATTCAGTTGATTTAAAACAGTCTCATCCCAAGAAGTCTATATATATAGTCTATATAACTGACGTCTTGGGACGTCTTTTCACCATACGTCAGATATATGCCTTTTAGGGCCTCCCTAAACGTCGGTTATATGATCGATCCTCGAACGTCATACAACTGACGCTTTACCTTTAACGTCAGTTAGGTGACGGGGTAAGTTTAGGGGTAGGTTTAGGTCTGGGGTAGAGTTAGGATCAGATAACGTCATCTAACCGACGCTCGGGGGGCCCTGAAAAGGCATATATTGACGTATGCTCAAAGACGTCCAAGACGTTCAGTTATATGACGTCTTAGGATGAACTGCGCTGCTTATATCACATTTTCCCATCATTTGATGAGTTTCAACAGAAATTGTGCACAACATTCTTGTAAAGGGAATTACTTGCTGTACTGTAATTACTACAGGCGTAATAGCGCACAATCCCTAATGATCCTAAACTAAAGAGAAATTTTGTCTTTGCACCAAAAAGATTAAACAATTCTGCATTGTCAGCGCATTTAACAGCTGGTTAAACTTGGTAGTGTGTGGTTAGTTACTAAAGACTCTTTTACACAATAGGGCCAAATTGTTCTCCGTTGTGAAACTGCAGCGTTCACACGTCTACTTTGGTCTAGAATGGGCGGTTACCTCAATGACAAAATGGGCAGTCAAAATGCAACTGAAATCGTTGCTCATGGTGTTAAGAACTGCTCAAACTGATGGTGGAAATGACTTTAAGATGGTTACTGCAATTAAAGTTTTGCAATTACTGCAAGTATCTGTATATGGCTAGGCTGAGGACGTGTGCATTCTACCAGGATGAAACTGAACATGCCGGTTCAATTCCATCTTTCCTGCAGCGTAAGTACATCTCAATCAATGCCAGCAAACTAAAAGCAAGAGAATGAGTCGCAATGAACTGTTGGAAACCCTGCCTTAAATTTGTCCTAATTCTGTCAGAGTCTACTCTCCCATGTCACCGACTGAGTGACATCCTCCAAAACGGCAGCTGAGAACAGGGTGACGTCCAGTCTGGATGTCTCAAGGATTGTGGAAGCGCGAGATGTAGGCTGCTGATCACGTAATCTTCCTGCAGCTTCCTTCGTGTTGACATTTCACCGGCAGAGCACCATCCTTCTCCCCTCCAATTACTCCATCCCTTCCTGCTTCTGGACAGGGGTAACCTTTCAATCTCCTCTAAATATCTTATTATATGGTGTCTCTTGCTTTCTTAGGCTTGGCGGGACCTGCTATACAATTACAAGACATTCACGCTTTGTTTGCTCTCTTAATGAAGCGACGTCAGAGTCAGGATCGGCAGTCAGCACTTGGGCCGGCTACGAGTGTCACATTGAGGGACTGGATGCCTGTGACCGCGGGCAAGCTGGGCTGTTAAAAGTCTGGACACCAGTGGAAGAATGGGTCTCACAGAGAGCGGAAAATTGGGCAAGAGATAATGCAGACTAAAGCCTTGTTCATACTTTCCAGTGTCTTCCCAAATGGATGAGACGTCTGTACTATTCTTTATTACACTTCAGTCAAACTCACACTACAAAAGTACCAAAGAATCGGCTATCCACGGAACATAAATATTAATTTTATTGTATTTTGTGTGTTTGCATTTATGAGCAAAAAACAATGCAATGGACGGTAAAACGTAAAATCATTTATTCTATTTAATTTTATCTATGTTGATTATGGAAAGTGAAAAGCATGAGTAAGATCATAATATGCACATATCGGGAGACAAATGGAGAGGGCAGACACTGATTCCTGACCACTTCATTTAAGTTTGTTATTGTAGAAAGCCTGTCTTTAAAGCTGAATTTAGTGTTGTATTAATTGATCTTAATTTCAATTAATGTCTCATTATAACTATCGCCTGGATTTAATAAATAATGAGCAGGCAATATAATCAGGACTTCTCATTAGCTCGCGCCAGCACGTGAACTGGAGCTCGTTTTCAACTTAGGCACATTTACACAAGCCGGGTATTCAGCAAACCAGCATATTTTCGCTTTCAAAAATAACATCATTTACACACCCACATAAATACGCTGTCGAGCGCCATCACAACTCATGCCAAACCTAAGGTGGCAGTGTAGGGGTTAAGGATAAAGCCATGCAAGCCGACCAGAATGCTAGAAGTGAACAAGTGCAGAGAACCGCAAATCGATCCCCAGTTGTAGCGCTACAACTGGGGATCGAATTGCGGTTCTCAGCACTTGTTCACTTTAGCATTCTGAAGTCGGCTTGCATGGCTTTATCCTTAACCCCTACGCTGCCACCTTAGGTTTGGCATAGTTGCGACTGCGCTTCATTGCCGATGCATGTGGGTGTGTAAATGATGTTATTTTTGAAAGCGAAAATATGTTGGTTTGCTGATACCCGGCTTGTGTAAATGTGCCTAAGTTGAAAACGAGCTCCAGTTCACGTGCTGGCGCGAGCTAATGAGAAGTCCTGATTATATTGCCTGCTCATTATTTATTAAATCCAGGCGATAGTTATAATGAGACATTAATTGAAATTAAGATCAATTAATACAACACTAAATTCAGCTTTAAAGACAGGCTTTCTACAATAACAAACTTAAATGAAGTGGTCAGGAATCAGTGTCTGCCCTCTCCATTTGTCTCCCGATATGTGCATATTATGATCTTACTCATGCTTTTCACTTTCCATAATCAACATAGATAAAATTAAATAGAATAAATGATTTTACATTTTACCGTCCGTTGCATTGTTTTTTGCTCATAAATGCAAACACACAAAATACAATAAAATTAATATTTATGTTCCGTGGAGATGCCGATTCTTTGGTACTTTTGTAGTGTGGTTTGATCGAAGTGTAATAAAAGATAGTACAGACGTCTCATCCATTTGGGAAGACACTCGAAAGTATGAACAAGGCTTTAGTCTGCATTATCTCTTGCCCAATTTTCCGTCTCTCTGTCAGACCCATTCTTCCACTGGTGTCCAGACTTTTAACAGCCCAGCTTGCCCGCGGTCACAGGCATCCAGTCCCTCAATGTGACACTCGTAGCCGGCCCAAGTGCTGACTGCCGATCCTGACTACTGAGTCGCTTCATTAAGAGAGCAAACAAAGCGTGAATGTCTTGTAATTGTATAGCAGGTCCCGCCAAGCCTAAAAAAACAGAGACACCATATAATAAGATATTTAGAGGAGATTGAAAGGTTACCCCTGTCCAGAAGCAGGAAGGGATGGAGTAATTGGAGGGGAGAAGGATGGTGCTCTGCGAGTGAAATGTCAACACGAAGGAAGCTGCAGGAAGATTACGTGATCAGCAGCCTACATCTCGCGCTTCCACAATCCTTGAGACATCCAGACTGGACGTCACCCTGTCTCTAGCTGCCGTTTTGGAGGATGTCACTCAGTCGGTGACATGGGAGAGTAGACTCTGACAGAATTAGGACAAATTTAAGGCAGGGTTTCCAACAGTTCATTGCGACTCATTCTCTTGCTTTTAGTTTGCTGGCATTGATTGAGATGTACTTACGCTGCAGGAAAGATGGAATTGAACCGGCATGTTCAGTTCATCCTGGTAGAATGCACACGTCCTCAAGCCTAGCCATATACAGATACTTGCAGTAATTGCAAAACTTTAATTGCAGTAACCATCTTAAAGTCATTTCCACCATCAGTTTGAGCAGTTCTTAACACCATGAGCAACGATTTCAGTTGCATTTTGACTGCCCATTTTGTCATTGAGGTAACCGCCCATTCTAGACCAAAGTAGACGTGTGAACGCTGCAGTTTCACAACGGAGAACAATTTGGCCCTATTGTGTAAAAGAGTCTTTAGTAACTAACCACACACTACCAAGTTTAACCAGCTGTTAAATGCGCTGACAATGCAGAATTGTTTAATCTTTTTGGTGCAAAGACAAAATTTCTCTTTAGTTTAGGATCATTAGGGATTGTGCGCTATTACGCCTGTAGTAATTACAGTACAGCAAGTAATTCCCTTTACAAGAATGTTGTGCACAATTTCTGTTGAAACTCATCAAATGATGGGAAAATGTGATATAAGCAGCGCAGTTCATCCTAAGACGTCATATAACTGAACGTCTTGGACGTCTTTGAGCATACGTCAATATATGCCTTTTCAGGGCCCCCCGAGCGTCGGTTAGATGACGTTATCTGATCCTAACTCTACCCCAGACCTAAACCTACCCCTAAACTTACCCCGTCACCTAACTGACGTTAAAGGTAAAGCGTCAGTTGTATGACGTTCGAGGATCGATCATATAACCGACGTTTAGGGAGGCCCTAAAAGGCATATATCTGACGTATGGTGAAAAGACGTCCCAAGACGTCAGTTATATAGACTATATATATAGACTTCTTGGGATGAGACTGTTTTAAATCAACTGAATATCCACACAAGCCATGTACACAAATGCATTTTTGGCATCTTAAAGTGGATCACAGTGGTAGAGTGATTCTGTAGAGGCCCAGTAAAGTTTGTCAGATCGCAGCTACCTTATCTGCATACTTCCTCTAATGAAATGGGCGTACACAGACGCATGCAAATAAATCACATGAGAAATCAGGGAAACTTTATTCATTGATATTTCAGATGTTTTTTTTGTTTGTAGCTTTGATCTGATAACAATTTACATTATGCAGAATCATTTTACCCTGTAAATTGACAATCAGATGACTGGTATTTATATACCGAGCACTATAAGTCCAACTGCTTCCATTTTATTTATTGTTTCACAGCTCATGCCAGGAGGCGAAGTAATTACACAGAGTGTCTGAAAACATTCAAAAGACGCTTAGTGAGCCGTCTTTCAGAATGCCTGATTTTCTGAAGGAGGTTTGGCTTGAGTACAACATTAGCTGTACGGCAGAGAGTTCAGAGATATTAATGGAGTTTTGTGCTAGGCTGAAAAAAAATTATGATTTTAATACAAATATCAATGTCTATTCTACGGAGCCCTAAAGGGACCTTAAAAAAAAGTTCACACGAGATATTATTGCATGTGCATGCAGACGCGTTCGCAAACGCGATAGTTTCTTGTGCGCACACATTACAATTTCCAGTTTGACTTTTGATAAGATGAATCAGAGTAGGGGAAATACCTTGAATGGCAGAATTAAATTCTTTAAAATGCACAGGAAAACTGAATTTGCATAAATTGTTTGTGTGTTAAAATATTTCCATAATTATTAAACATATTCATAAGATGATTAATGTCCCTGTTAAACCATTTCCTTAAAAATAAGGATTTATTGGTTGCGTTGACACTTTGGTCTTTTTAATACTAGAGGAGAAGTTTAAACATTGACATCCATTCTCTTGTTTTAGTCATGTGTGCGCACAAAAACGTATCGCATGCCCACGAGAAAGTATTGTGTGCACACGAAAAAACTATTGCTTGTGCGTGAGAAGCGTATAGCGTATCTCATTGACAAAATATCGCGTGCGCACAAGAAACTATTCGCTTGTGCCGTGGAGAAACGCATATATGCATATTGCATGACAAAAAATATTGCAATGCCGCACAAGAAACTATTGCTTGTGCGTGAGAGAGGAAGCATATCGCGCTATCCAGTGACAAAATATTGCGTGCCGCACAGAAACTATTGACTTGTGCGTGAGAGACGTATCATCGTATCCAGTGACAAAAATATTGCGATGCGCACAAGAAAGCTATCGCTTGTGCGTGAGAAACGATATCACCTATCCCATGACAAAAATATTGCGTGCGCACAAGAAACTTATTGCTTGTGCGTGAGAAACGTATCACTAATTCATGACAAAATATTGCGTGCGCACAAGAAAGCTATCGCTTGTGCGTGGGAAACGTGCTCGCGTATCCATGACAAAATAGTCGCGTGCGCACAAGAAACTATCGCTTGTGCGTGAGAAACGTATCGCGTATCTCATGACAAAATATTCGCGTGCGCACAAGAAACTTATCGCTTGTGCGTGAGAAAAGCGTATCACGTATCCATGACAAAATATCGCCGTGCGCACAAGAAAACTATCGCTTGTGCGTGAGAAACGTATCACGTATCCATGAGAAAGTCTCGCGTGCGCACAAGAAACTCTCGACTTGTGCGTGAGAAGCGTACTCATGTGTCCATGAGAAAGTATCGCGTACGCACAAGAAACTATTTCTTGTGCACGAGAAATGTATCGCGTGTCTACTAGAAAATATTGCGTGCGCACACATAGTTTTTGCAAAGGTCCCTTTTGGGGCTCCGTACTATTCAGATCTGAGCCTGTCTGTCTGTCTGTCTTTCTTTATTTCTGTCTATCTGTCATCTACAGTATCTATTTATCTATCTGTCTGTCTGTCTGTATATCTGTCTGTCTGTCTGTCTGTCTGTCTGTCTGTCTGTCTGTCTGTCTGTCTGTCTGTCTGTCTGTTTGTCTATTTGTCTGTCTGTCTGTCTGTATTTATCTGTCTGTCTAATCTATCTATATGTAACAAACATTTCTATATTATCATTTTCTCTCCCCTCCCCTATCCCCATTAAACTCTGTTTTGGTTTGTTGTGAAAACCCTGTTCTGAAGGTTCATGTGTAAATTCCTGTATTTAACACAAGCACCACCGCCTCGCCAATTATCAGATACGGCGTCTGCATTTGCCATGGCCTT
The DNA here is from genome assembly GCA_030378365.1 of Hybognathus amarus. NCBI lineage: Eukaryota > Metazoa > Chordata > Actinopteri > Cypriniformes > Leuciscidae > Hybognathus > Hybognathus amarus. Next base: position 19,100 of record JAQIUQ010007135.1, on the reverse strand, counting down.
TAGTGACCTTTGGTTGAACCTGTCACAGAGGGTAAGTTGTCTGATGTGAGGGATATTAATTTCCCCTCATTAAATCACACAGACTAGAATATTCCGGAGGCACAATGCAGCGTTTGGGAATTTAGACTGTTGCATGTTCAATTATGTTGCTTTTCTGTGCAAAATCCACTGTGGATGGTTGCCAGGGTGTTGCTATACAGTCGAGTGAATTTATCACATTGCTATGCGGGTATGGTTGGTTTCTTACTGGCAAAAGTCGACTGAGCCAGTTACCATGTCTCAATAGGGCCAGTTTTGGGTTATGCCTTTTTCAACCCTGGGCTAAGGCCGCTTTTAACCTTCAAAGCAAATTTTCACTTGTAATTTTCAAAAAGGTTTTGCACCACTTCTAACCCCTAACCCAATTTTCCTGAGCAACATTGTGCTGCATTAAATATTCATAGGCTTTGTACAGATGCTTTCATGCGCTGTGTTTGGTGTGAGCAGCCTGAGAGAAAAATTCGAATGTCTGGTGGCGGAAAAACACTCTTGACTGTTAGGTCTCTCCCTTCAGTGCAAGTCTATGGGATTTTCTGCATGTTTCATGCACCTCCTAGTGACAATTGCATGTCCAGAGACTTTGAAGTGTTGAAATTCTTCCCTCAACTAACATCTACTGGTAGATGCTGTAACTAAAACCATCTGAATCCAAAAAGCTTCTCTCCATTGAAGGCTGTTCAAAAATGTGTGTATTGTGATGAATTAAGTTTTTTAAAAGCAACATATAAGTCACAAATATTTCTTTACATTATACAGTAGATCTTTTTAGAGGGCTCTTAAATGTATTAAATGGACTTTTTCCATGTTGATATCAGTTCGAGCTGTTGTCATTCAGTGAATGGGAATGTTAACGGATTTCCTTTCTCATGGTGTAATAACCCTCCTATGTAACCATTCAGTGCTGGAAAAGCTACGCAAAGCCAACAGAAAAGTGTGCAGCAATATCAATCTTAGGTGTATTCAGGTTTCAAGCATTGAATAGTTTGCTGCTGCACAGGTCACCACACTGAGAAGAGGTGATCAGGCATCAGTCATTAACCGGCTTTTTTCATGTGGTCTTCTTTTTCTCACCCTTGCACTCCTTTTTTTCTTGTTTTACTCTTATTCTCTTGGTTCTCTTTTTTCAGCAACTCTCTTATTTAGCCTGTAGCCATATTTGTTCTGCCCTGGCACACCAGATAAATCAACTTCCACAGGCAAAATACTGTATGAGCTTGTGCTAGATTTTTTTTTTCTTACATATTTTGTCCTCCCCTGCTGCTCAGTTTGGAAGGTGTTAGAGCACCATACATGGTTCATTCGTAGAATTACATGCACAATTTGTCATGAATTCACAGTAAGGACTTTTCATTTGCCTTCATGATTGAAACTTGTTAGCGGTAACAGTCTCCTTCTAAGGGAGTGAATTCATTCATTTCTCGGTCTCTTTATTCTGATATGCACACTAATGTGGTGCATGTCGTATTTTTTATTCTGTCCCTTGGCTAGAGTGTTTACTTTCTCATTAGCAATCCACCGGGTAGGGGTGTGTGTGTGTGTGTGTGTGTGTGTATTGAGCTGGCTCAATCAAGGAAAAATTCATTAAAAATATGTTTGTAGGTCACTGCATATTTGATTCTTTTTCTCTGTGTGTTTGTAGTTTTTCATGTTAGACTTTTGCTTTTCTGCACTGTGCTGCTAACTAATAATAGATTAACCTTTGCTTATATAATTTCCTTACAGTTTAACCCTAAAGTGTTTTTTGGGGGTCCTTGAGATGTTTTGACATGACCTGACATTTCTGTTTTTTTTTCAGTTGCTTATAAGCATATTAATGGCAAAGGTGTTATTACACTCTATTTACCACAAACAGGGCTAACATAATATATGAGCAACATGTATGTACATGTTTGTATTTTGAGAGAATATTGTTGCTAGGGCTGGGCGATATGGCCAAAAAAAATTATCACGATAATTTTTCTTATATCAGTCGATATCGATAATTATCACGATATATGTTAAATCTTTATTTCTTTCAAGTTTAAAGGCAGATTTTTGCTCCTAAGTGAAAGTTGTATAAAACAGAGTGTTAATTGTGTTTTAAACGACTATTTAAATTTATGTTCATTAACAAAAACAGTAACATCTGTTTTTTTTTATGTAACAACCACATTTTTATTTGGTAAAAAGTAATATTCTGACTGTTTGAGTTGTATTAAAATTAACCATTGTTCATCCAGTATCATGCATTTAGATCATGATAACCACAGATAAAACCAGGTATAGCCTATAACTTAGCACCTCACTATTATGGCATAACTTTATGGTTTCTGTGGTATTTGAATGAAAAACAGTAGCCAAACAGTTAAATACATTATTAAATACTGTACTTATATTCCATTAGTCATTTAATACATTGTCTACATTAATAATATTATACAGTTCAATATGTATATCCCACATTTCATGGTGCAGTTAATATTACTAGGCTAACCTTACAGTAAATCCATGGTAGGCTAAATTGATTCAGTATCAATTCAGATTCTGACTAGCATTGATTACACGCCAGTGTTTCTTCTTTTGTAGCGGTGTTTCATCTGCCTTTAAACTGGTTTAAACTTGACATTTGTATTCTTCACTGGTCTCAAGCGCTTCTCACTGGATCTTGTGAGAGACGATAGAGTCGAGTGTGCGTAGCTTCGCGCTGTGCTCAGTGCGCTGCCGTTTGGACTTTGAGCCGACGTAAAATGCTCCATGTGGCGCCGCTGTTCAAATGAGTTTCGTTCCGCTTTTGGCGATATAAACATTATTGGAACATTTATCGACCTCTTGATATTCGTTTTATCTAGAAGAAATCTACACAATAGATGATTGATTCTTGATTTTATCTGCCCAGCCCTAGTTTATGCATGGATTATAAAAAAAACTTAAAGTTTCTGAAATAAGGCCAGTTTACTATGCGTCAGCAAGACTTTTGACAAATGGAAGTTGTCACCTGAGTTTTGCTTCAAATGATCTTAAAATGATCCTGCCGAATCATTTACACAAAACAATACTTTGGTTTACATTTTGTAAGACACTGTCATGTGTGGCTTGTAAGTAAAAACGGTAAAAGCTAATCAACATTCTTATTTAGTCTGTAACATATCGTGTGTATGATATATTAGTTTATGTGAATTTGCAGTTTGTTTGTTTTTATTCAAAGACATTTTATTTCAACATATTGAAAATAATGAAACATTCTACCATTATTCATTATTATTATTAGTTGTATTTTTTAATCAATGGAGACGTGGTTAAATCTATTGTACAGTAGCCTAATATAATTATTTCTGTCAATTTCTTTAAGTTAACACCAAACTTTTATTTTTGACAGGTTGCCCGTGAAGACCTTTTGAATTTCTTTGTGTGTATTATATGACCATAGTTTTTCTCAAATGAAATGGTAAAATGCTCGGAGATGATTGGATCATGTATTCATATCATCATATTCGTGAGGCAGCAGAGACTGAAAACAGCGCGAGCGTCACTCGTGCTTCAGTGTGTGTGTGTGTGTGTGTGTGTGTGTGTGAGGTAATGTTAAATGAAACTGTGCATCTGCGCAGTTCATTCACACAGACAAGCAGAACAAGCAGGGTTCATATTTAAATAGTCGTTTTGCAGTTTAATATACGCAGACACCACATCAGCAGCGCCGCCGGTCATCATGTCTCAGTGCTTTCATGAAGAGGACGCAACTTCACGCCCTTCGTGCGTGCATGCGCATCTAGAACCGGGTTTGGCCAGGTACTACAGTACCCACCGGTACTTGGTACCATGCCATTTACATTTTCTTTTTATATTTTTTTTAGTATGGACTTGGTACCAAAGTACCGAATATTTTGACAACACTAATGTCACCTATAACCATGACATTGGCCAGTCAGCCTCCAATGTCATCTGGTGAGCAGCAGTTCTAGAATGTGCTGCTCTTTTGGCTAGCATCATTTCCTCCTACAAAAAACATGATAATGAGGTACATGCGTGCCCGCCTCTCGCATACACCTAACGACCCACTGCCTGTGCGAGTCACATTGACTACAGTGCTGCTGATGGCACCAAGTCAAACCTTTGAAAAATGTGATAAAGCCTCCAAAACGGCACGTCAGCACAGCAGCTGATGCGTAGTGTCTCGTGTTTGCCAAAGGGCTTTTATTGTGAGCCCATGTTTACAGCCCAAGAGCAAGAGGACTGTTCTGACATGGGAATTTTGTGCCCTTGCCCATGATTTAAAAAAAAAATATATATATACGTTTAAATGAAAAATGTCAATCAGGAGGGGTGAATACAATTGTAATTTTTAGCTAAAGTATAGATTTAGTCAGAATTGTCACTCCCTTTTCCCCACAAACACTCAGGCAAATTCAAGCCCCCTAATTCAGTTCTCTCTCTCTCCCATAGTATGAATGTTCCCGCAGGCTGTGTGAGAGAAAAAGAGACAGCTTGTACAGAGCCTCTCACCTGCAGAGGTCCATTTGCTGTAAAGCAGGTGCTTTTCGAAAAGCGGCCATAAAACTCGTTCTCCGGCTTTCGTTCATTCTTATCTCCGCCCTCCTGAAGCAGAGTAAAGCATAAACACGTCATCAGTTCTCTTTCTATTAAATGTCACTATCATTAATAGCTATTGAAGCCCACCTCACCCCTCATGTAAAGGGTAAGTTTTTCACTAAATATTGAGATAAATTTACTTCCTGTGTGGCCTTGTATGCCGCTATTGAAAACACAACCAATAAACTACTTCTGCCAATAAACTTCTCTGTGCCAACAGATAGTTACAGTTTTTCCTCAGGAACAAAGAGTTCTCTCTTAAAGGGACAGTTAACCATACTCTAATGTTGTTTAAATCCTGTTTGACTTCCGGTGTGACACAAAATGAGACGTTTTGCTACATGTTAATGCTGCTCTTTCTGTACATTGAAAAGTAATGATGTAGGACTGTCAATCCAAGTCTGCTGAATCCATAGATGTTTGTGTAAAATGTAAGGAGGTAGTAGTACCAAAAATGAAAATTATGTCATCATTCACTCACCCTCATGTCATTTCAGACCTGTTTGACTTTCTTTATTCCTTGAAACAAAAGAATATTTTGAAAAAGGTCCCAGTGTTTATTTTTTGTCCTTGCAATGAAATTCTCCAATGTTGTTTTGGACAAAAACAGTGGAAATATTCTTCAAAATATCTTTTGTTTTTCACAGATTTGGCTCAGAATAATCTCAGACTGTTACTTTGTTACCAGGATTAAGTCTTAGTTGAGTTTGGGCATTTAAGTAGCTTTCATACACATGCCTTAGAAAAAAAAAACCCCTAAAAAAACAGTATTTGGTGCATCTTGAGACAAAACACTGGCAGTGATATATTTACAAAACAGCTCAAACATGCATTTTAGTCTGGGACTGAAGCTCAAGCCTTGTCTGTGAAAAAAAAGTGTAAAAAGTGTAATCTGTATGATTGATTCCTTTGGGAATTCCTTATTGTCTTAAAAGATGTTTGCATTTGCGGTGTTCACTAAACATAATTACAATGTATTGCAAATAATTACATTTGGAAGCAACCCAAGTCAGCCTCTTGTGTCTGTGATTGTGAAAGTTATTAACACAATGTGGTTTACCTCAGTAACATCGCTTCACTTTGACTGTCAGAATATTGTAACATGGATGATTCCTGAGCTGCCTTCAGGAGCTGCTGTTATTCAACGTTAGCATTGTGTAAAAATTGGACATGTTGTGGTGAGCCAAAAAAGTAATTTAGTGGATTAAAAGAGGAGAATGAAAGGGCAAAATCATTAGTTTGACTGCAGGACTAACAATGTTCATATTGTGTTTTTGTGTAGCATATTATTGGCATCATTTGTTTGATGTAGCATAATTGGTTGTATTCATCCTTGTATTGCAGTGTTCAGAAGGAGGCATATGTCATCATCATACTTGTAGAGGTTGTAAACAATGTCCAAACACAGCATGAACAGGCAGTAAAATGTTGCATCAGCTCTGATATGCCAATGGCAGTTTCGCCCAGACACATCTCGGTTATGGTTATGTACCATTTGCTCAGAGAGCCACGGGAAGAATTTAATTGATGTTTGTGTTTTCCAAATAAGATGCGACTGGCTGTAATGTAGGTGTGCCTTATTTCCTTCATTTTATGCATATGCTTTGTGATCATTTATACTCTATTTTTTATAAAGGATATAGATTGTTTCATGAACAAAGGGCTATTCTAAGGCTAATATGGGCGTTACCCTTTTTCCACATTACAGATCACTCGCTTGAATGAACCAGTTGCGTACATTAAATTAATTTCCATCCATCTGCTTCATTGCAGATGAGTTTCCATCCCCCTCGTTTTGAGTTCCTTTCCCTCTCCTCTCTTTTCCTCCATTTGTTTCTCTGTCCTTTGTTTGTGTATATATACAGTACACTCACCTAAAGGATTATTAGGAACACCATTCTAATACTGAGTCTGTGTTTGACCCCCTTTCGCCTTCGGAACTGCCTTTAATTCTACGTGGCATTGATTCAACAAGTTGCTAAAAAGCATTCTTTAGAAATGTTGGCCCATATTGATAGGATAGCATCTTGCAGTTGATGGAGATTTGTGGGATGCACATCCAGGGCACAAAGCTCCCGTTCCACCACATCCCAAAGATGCTCTATTGGGTTGAGATCTGGTGACTGTGGGGGCCATTTTAGTACAGTGAACTCATTGTCAGGTTCAAGAAACCAATTTGAAATGATTTGAGCTTTGTGACATGGTGCATTATCCTGCTGGAAGTAGCCATCAGAGTATGTGTACATGGTGGCCATAGAAGGGATGGACATGGTCAGAAACAATGCTCAGGTAGGCCGTGGCATTTAAACAATGCCCAATTGGCACTAAGGGGCCTAAAGTGTGCCAAGAACACATCCTTCACAGTAACAAGGCATGATGGATCCATGTTCTCATTTGTTTATGCCAAATTCTGATTCTACCATCTGAATGTTTTAACAGAAATCAGACCAGGCAAATTTTTTCCAGTCTTCAACTGTTCAATTTTGGTGAGCTCTTGCAAATTGTAGCCTCTTTTTTCTATTTGTAGTGGAGATGAGTGGCATTTTCGCCACAGGACTGCCGCATACTGGATGTTTTTCCCTTTTCACACCATTCTTTGTAAACCCTAGAAATGGTTGTGCGTAAAAATCCCAGTAACTTAGCAGATTGTGAAATACTCGGACTGTCCCGTCTCCTTTCTTTCACATTCTGACATTTAGTTTGGATCACACTCCTAAATGCATTGAAGCAACTGCCATGTGATTGGTTGATTAGATAATTGCATTAATGAAAAATTGAACCACTGTTCCTAATAATTGTGTATATATATATATATATATATATATATATATGTATATATTTTTTGTGTAATATTCATTAATTTTAGTCTACAGCAGTGTATGTCAATTGTAACAGACCAAACCTACACAACATGTTCTAACATATTAGGAAAAGTATAAATGTTAATAATTTGAATGTATAAACATTGGACTGTAGACAACTAAACAAAATACTAGACTGACAACATATTATAAAAGTTATTTTTTGAGCCCGTTCTCATCCTTTATCGTCATATAGAACGCTATATGAAAAACGGCGCTATACTACGCACATGGCACCCTTTATCGTTAATATAACACGCGAACCCAAGGCGTAATAAATCCAATAAATCCTTTAGCGTAATATGAGACTACCCTACCCCACACTTAAACCTAACCATCACATCGCGTGTTATATTAACGATAACGGATGCCATGTGCGTAGTATTGCACCGTTTTTTTCATATAACGTTCTATATGACGATAAAGGATGAGAATGCGTTGATTTTTGAAATGGTTTGGTATATCCCGTTTGTAATACCCCCCATACAGGATATGCAGTTGCTATGTTTACTATCAGTTTTTGTTTTGTTTGTCACTGATTGTTTTTGCCTTGAGTCATTTTCAATGAGTCATAAACTGTTTGAGTCTAACAGTTTAGTCAGCAAACATTTTTGTCAGTTTTTTTGATAGTAAGGCTAATAATGCATCTGCCCTTACATGACGATAAACACGCATGCTTCAGTAATCGAAGACAATTACACTGAACTGTATCATTCATGAAACAAATGATCATCTCAAACCATCTCTAATCACATCACGGAACACACACGTAGGCCTACACAACCATCTGACATCCTGCTAAAAAACCTCAGGCCAAACTCAAGCGAAACAAACGGCGCTATGCAAGTGCTACATTTCTCTCCTAAACGATGCATTGCGATTCACCGCCAGCCCGAAGCACCTGCATCCTCTCTGTGAAGTCCCCGCCTCTGGTCCTGGGCGGCATTAAATTTAAATTTTAAATGCCCTCACTCAAGCATCCATCTATCTTCCTGTGGCTCTGCAGCGGTGCCAGCTTGACTTGTTGAGCGCTGACTATCTCTCTCGCTGCTGTCCGGGTCTAGTTCAAACTCTGACACTTTTCTGGCCGCCATGTGACTGATTGCCCTTAGTCTTTTCTGGAGAGGTACCAGCGGTTATGATGAAGGGCTATTTGTGTGTGTGTGTAAGCGCTCGCATCGGTTCGTGCGCCTGGCAGCGCGGATAAGAGCCGAACATGGGCGTTGTTGTCAGGTCCGAAACAATACCTCTTTTGCACACAAACAACAGGCCGTTTGATAGCCGTTTGTCTTTGCTAGCTCCAGAACAGAGGTGCGCGGTAAACACACTCTCTGATTGCCTATATTTCACAGCTAGCGGGGAAAACAACAACAGCAGTCTTTCATGGTTTCCTTCTGTAAGGTGCAACAGAACAGAAGCCATGTGCTCTAGGAGAGGGGAGCCTGGGCAGTCCCACCTCCTCTGCTTGTCTTGTGTGAATAGTGGGGACAGCAATCATTCCTCCAGGTCTCCTTCAGCAGTGACAGCCTGTCCATGTTTGGGAGAACGCTGGGACTTAGGTGGCACACGGGTTGCATGCTAAGCAGCTTTTCCACAGCCCTTTGTGTTCCGCCTCGTGCCCCTGCACTGTGTAATGACTCATTTTACACTCAGTTCCACCAGCCGAATAAGGGCTGGAAGCAACGCATTTGTCTCTCTCTCTCTCTCTCTCTCTCTCTCTTCTCTTGCTGTCTCCGGTTGAATGTGTTTTTAAATCTATAAATCCATAAACAATGAATCCACTCAGTGACATTAATCAATGTTTGCAAAACACTATCGTTCAAAAGTTTGGGATCTAAATAAATAAACACTTTTGTTCACCCATATTTATCACCCTGTAGCCCAAGACTGGTTGCCCACTGAAACTAAGCAGGGTTGAGCCTGGGTAGTACCTGATTGGGAGACCTCCTGAGAAAACCTGGTTGCTGCTGGAAGAGCTGTTAGTGAGGCTAGCAGGGGGTGCTAACCCTGGGGTCTGTGTGGGTCCTAATGCCCCAGTATATTGACGGGGACATTATACTGTATAGGACAGTTCTTTGGATGAGACGTTAAACCGAGGTCTTGATTGGCTTCGTCATGGTCTCCTCTCCATCAGTAAGCTGGTGTGTGTGGTGGGTGTTCTGACGCAATATGGTTGCTGTCGCATCATCCAGGTGGATGCTGCACATTGGTGGTGGTTGAGGAGATTCCCCCTTCAATGTAAAGTGCTTTGAGTACCCAGAAAAGCGCTGTATAAATCAGCATATTAGAATGACTTCGTTGACGCTTGCAACGCCAAGGCCATGGGTTCGATTGCCAGGGAAAGCAAGAACTGATAAGAATATAAATGTGGACCTTGAAATGCGATGTAAGTCGCTTCTGGATAAAAGCATCTGCCAAATATTTAAATGTAATGTAAATAATACAATTACGGATTTGATTCCATTTAGTTGACTAGAGTATATTGTTGAATTTTCAACTCTATTCATTGCAGGGTAGAATGGGGTAGCCAACCCTTCTCCTGGAGGGCTACCATCCTGCAATAGTTTAGCTCTAGCTCTAATCAAACACACAACAAAAAAAGCCTTTACATGTGTGTGATTGGGATTGGAGCTAAATGATGCAGGACAGTGGACTTCCAACTAGAGTTGACCAGCCCTAAGGTTGAAGATGAGACACTAGACCATTTTCACAGACTATGATGGCGCCTTTTAACGCTCCATCGGCATTGTAAAGCCTGCAAAGTTTTTATATATATACATATATATATGAAGAGTTCAGATGCAAAAGCCTCTAAATGCCATTTGAAATTTTCTTCTAAAATGACAATATTTATCAAGCTTGTATATTTAAGTTCATTAATTTCACTTAAATGACAATTAATAGGTGTTTTTTATTGCCATTTAAGTGAAATTACTGAACTTAAATATACAAGCTTGATAAAAATGATCATTTTAGAAGAAAATTTCAAATCGCACTTAGAGGCTTTTGCATCTGAACTCTTCATATATAATTTAATTTGATTTTAAATAAATGTTAATTTATAACACTGTACCTAGGCCCCGTCCACAATACTGTGTTTTCGTTTAAAAACTGAGACCTTTTGCTACGTTTGCACCTACTGTCCAGACTAAAACGGAAAAAGTGAAGACCTAAAACGGAGAAGTTTAGAAACACTACAGCGTTTTAGTGAAGACGGGACAAAACGGAGGACTTTAGAAACGATGAGGCAGAGGCTCGTCGTTCGCAACGACTCCCAGTCTGTGTTTTCTGCCGCCATGGCTGTTCTGTACTTCATTGTAACTTTAAGTAAAAGTTCCACCTCTTCGTCGGCCCATGAAAAGAAATCTCTGGTCTTCAACATTTCTAATCCTTGCAGAGGTAGCTTACGCTACTTTCTTCGTCATCAAATCTTAGGAATAGTCAATCCGTTTCCTGTTTACACCGGCACACGCATGCCCAGTGTTGGTGAATGGTCACATGATCCGCGTTTTCAGTCATTTTAATGTGGACAGAGATCAATTCTAATATGCAGATAAAAGCGCCAGCGTGGACGGAGTTCGTATTCGTTTTAATTCTCCATTTTTAAGCGAAAACGCAGTAGTGTGGACAGGGCCTTAAGTATAATACCTCTGCAACAAATTACAAAAAACGAGTTAATGCTGCTGTGGGGGTGTTTCTAATGCAGTGTCTATGGAAGATTCTGTCTTCTGACTGCCAAGTTCATTTCATTTAAATATATTAACTTTATCAGCTAAAATAACTTATTTTATGGACAGAATGTCCTTCTGTGCTGCCAAGATCTTCAAAATATTTTGTCAAAATGAATGATGCATTTATTTGTTTTGATAGTAATGGAATTTATTTACTGGCAGTTGATTTTTTATTTTTTTTTATTTTAATAGCATCTCTGAAAATTTCTCTTTATGTCATTCCAGTTTGAATCGGATTCAAACTCATGAACTAAAGGAAGCCAGTTCTGAATTTTTGCCCAACCCTGTTGTCTACAGTTTTTTACCCTTCACCATCTCCATTTTTCACACTCCCAATCGCTCTCTCTCCGTCTCCTCCCAAGAGACGACAGGACTCGCCTGCCAAAACGCCAAGCCTTAACATGCCAATTACTTACACGTTTGTAATATCTTGCTGCAATTGACAGGCGCACGTACACACGTTTGCTCGTCATTATCGCACAAAAGGAATTCTTGCACCGTATGCCACGCATGCATGAACAATGAAAGCACACACCAACAGAGGTGATCATACTGACACCCACACATCTGCCGAGTCTGTTGTGCCTCTCGCACGGAGTGTTTGTGTTAAGAGATCATTTGTTCAGCAAGAGCAGAGCTTGAAATATTCATACGCCTCAACCACATCAGCGCTGGATCCGTGGGCGCCGCTCACACCTGATCCAGTGCCCGGGGCTCTCAATCTCTCGCCTAAAAGGAAGACGGGCCTTCAGTGACTATTTACTGCATATGGGTCCATTGGTCAGGGAGAGAGATGCTAGTTGATATTCCCTCCAGGGGTTCAAGTAAGTTTGCTGGTAGATGGCACAGCATCAGCTCCGTCCCGAATAATGTAGCAGTTATTGACAGGCGCGGGTCACACAGGAAATAACTACCGCTGCAACAAATACACCTGAAACCAAGGAGAGTATCCGAGTTTTAATTACGGAGAGATATACGAAGGGCGTGTTGGATACCCGGGACTATTTTACATGTTTGACTCACTCAAATGATTACAGCTCTTTCTTTGAAAACGTTATCGGTGCCTTAATTATGTTGATCAAATTAGATTTGCATTCCAGAAACATCAACAGGCTCTAGAAAGCAATTCAATTAAAAGTAATATATGAGCCGCATGTTGAAGGAATAACAATTAGTGCGGCTGTTTCATTTCTAATTCCATTTTCGCAACTTTCTGGTGTCTTTTTTCTTCCAAGGTCTGATTAAATCAAATTTGTTCAATATTATCGAAGGTTCGGAACCAACAAGAGCCCTCTCATCAGCTTCTGAGAACAGGGTTGACATCTTCATAGATTAAATATCGGTCAGCTGTCAACCCTGACCTGTAGGTTAAATGTGTTGAGGAACTCTGACCCGTATTAAACTGTAAAACAATGTTAAGGTTAACTAAACTCTTTAGATATTCTACCGACTATGAGTATCATTTGCAATTAAATTAGAGTTAAAGTATTAGTGGACTGTTAATATACTCTTCATTACAGATACTAAAATTATAGATAGACTAATAAAATATAACTCCAGTAAAAGTGTTAAGTACTGTTTCAACTTCGCTTCAGTGAAAGTACACAACACTCTCAAAAATTGGCATACGTTTCCATAAAGTAACTTCAATATCCTTGGAACTTATGAACTTATCCATTGTCTTATGAACTTATCCATTGTACTGTTTCACAGAAAAAGAAAGAAAAAGTGGTTATTTAAGGTAACACCTAACAATAAGGTTCATTAGTTGACTACCTTTGTTAGCATGAACTAATAATGAACAATACTTTTCAGCATTTATTAATCTTCAACATTTACTACTACAGTATTAAAATTAAAGGTTGCATTTCTGAACATTAGCTAATGCACTGTGAACTAGCATGAACAAACAATGAACAGCAATATTTTTATTAACTAACATTACTAACTAATGAACCTTGTTGTAAAGTGTTACCAAAAACCCTTTTGGAACCTTTGTTGAAGAGTAAAGTTCTAGATTTTATAATATACTCTAGTATTAAGAGTAAAAATTACTGACTGATGAACTAAAGACTTAAATTCAGCAATAGAGATAGTAACAGAAATAATAAGTTTGTTAGTATCAACTAATATGTGGCATAAATTGGATTTTAAAATGTACATTCTGGTCATATGCACACAAAAATAAGCAAAACAATATTTTTAAAGGTTATTTTTGGCTGCATTTTCTTTTTAAGAGGTTGGGTAAACAAATCCCATTTGTTTTCTCTATAGGGAAGTAGATACAGTGAAGATACAGTGATATTGTATAAAGCTGGCCAACGATGAGCTCTGAGGTTGTTAAGTGATGATATATGCTTCTTTAGAGGCTGTAAGTCACTGTGATTTCAGCGTAAATTGTGTTTGTTTTATAAAAAAAATCATTTATTTTTATAAAAATCTTATTTTTCTTTGCAGGTGGTAAAAAAGTGTCTATAGATAAATAGATTTTTAGGATTAACCTCAGAGCTCTTGGTTGGCATGCCTTGAAAGCTTTATACATTAAGCAATGATGCATGCTTCTGTAGAGGATAAGTCAGTAAGATTTCAGCCGTGGATGATCCACCAATGAGAGAAGTTGTTACCATGGAAATGCCATTTGGCTTTCCTCTCATATTGAGAAGAATATATGCTTGTGTCTGTCTGTATATACACTACAGTTTAAAGGTTTGGGGTCAAAAGTGAAAGAAGTCTCTTATAAGCTCACCAAGTCTGCATTTATTTGATACAAAAATTGTTAAAAAGACTAATACTGTGATTAGCATTACTGTCACTACATCATTATTCCAGTCTTCAGTGTCACATGATCCTTTAGAAATTATTCTAATATGCTGATTTTCTGCTAAGGAAACATTACTTATTATTTTCAATGTTGAAAACGGTTGTGCTGTGTAATATTTTGTGGGAAGCCTGATTTTTAGGATTCTTTGAATAGAAAGTTCAAAAGAACCAACATGACATCATGACTTTTGCGTAAGTCAAGTGGTGTGTTATGTATATGCATTTTGAGCTATCTACATCTGAGGAGTGATTTTTTTTTTCTAGGATAGTAGGGGAAGACTCATAAATGGTATTAACCCCAGTGACGGGTAGGTTTAGGGACGGGGTTGGGGTAGGTCATATATTAATACAGTAATGTAACATTAAGTCAACGGCGTTCATAAACACGCTGAAAATCGATTATGCGTGTCTGATTGCACGCCAAAATGGAAATACGAATACATACATACGGCATTTCATGAGATCACTCTGAAAGAACAGTGTTTGTTTGAAACTGAAATCTTTTGTACATTTAATGATTCCTTTCTAAATAAAAGTATTAATTTCTCAAAAAAAAAATAAAATAAAATAAATTGTTACCTTGACTGGTGGTCAATATTCCACGCATTCTCATCCCAAGGCATCATATACGACTCTTTTGCCAAAGCGCAGACATCCAACGCACATGGCACCCTTTCAGCGTCAAATGAGACGCTAGGTTTAGGTATGTGGTAGGGTTAGGGTTAGACCACTGGGAGGCGCCTTCTGCCCCATACTGTATATATCTGCGTCTCATTTGATGCTAAAGGGTGCCATGTGCGTTGGATCTCTACGCTTTGGCAAAAGCATCGTATATGACGCCTTGGGATGAGAACAGGCTCTAATATTGGCATGTTCATTCACTGAGATTTTTGTTTAAGTTTCTTTTTTTTTTTTTTCACTATCTGTGATGAGCCTGGATCCGTGGACTTCAGTTTCAGAAGTGCTGTTTTTGTTGACAGATAAATTGCAGCGTGAAGCTTTTGACGCTTTCCGTTAACTGTTTATTTGCGAGTCATATCATGACACACAGCATATTTGTTTGCAATGCATTGAGGGGAGTATAATGCAATATTTGCTGCTCCGTTTACCATCCCCAGCGATTCTGATCAGTTTTCTAGAAGCTTACCACATTTTTAACAAGACTTTTCTGCCCTTCCTTAGGCTTACATATTTGCTGACAGTAGTTCACAAAGTGGATAACAACTAGGCTGTTTGACCACAACAGACAAAGAATCCTCCAATACCTTACACGAGTGGAGCGTATGTCACAAAGCCAAGATAAAAAGCTCTGCCAGACCAAGATTCACAGCTGTATGTCTTTTTACCATCAAATATTGGCTTTCTCAGTATGACTTGGTGTCTTGCCACGCTATACAGCATTAGTGCCTCGCAATCTGCTGTTTAGAAGGTCAACAGAAGTGGTAAATCAACTGTAGTAAAGAACAAACGAGTAAATGGATGTGAATAAACATTATTGCATCGGTGATAGAATATTATGCTTGTATCCAGCCATGCCAGCTTGTCAGAAGCGCTTTGAATCAGTAGTTTGTGGGAATTAGATTTATCTTACTTCGCTGGCTTTTCATGTAGAAGCTGAGTGCATCTTTCCCAGAAGTCAGCTCCACTCTTGTTTTCAATTAATAACCCTCTCACGTGTTGAACCAAGTGGAAAACAACGTAGACATCATCTTTCAAAACAATGGGTGTCTAGGCCCAACTCGCCATCAGCACAAAGGAGCTCAAAGTCTCACACAAACGCACACACACACTCAAGCTCTAGCTGAATAAGGTAGAAATAGTGACGGCCCACATGCAGTGATTGATGGCCGGCTTTGTTCGGCTGTGTTTGTTCCCCCCACTGTAATTGGTTTTTGATCATTATTACAAACGAGAAATTAGAGCAGGGCATTAGTGGGCCTATACAAACAGAAAAAGTGCAGGATAAAGAAGCTCTTTTCCACCGTGATGGTCAGAAAGTCGCTATTGACTGGATACTTTCTGGAGCTGAACAGTGGAAGGGACGCTCTAATGCGCTGGCCTCGGAGAGCCTTAAATACTGATGCCATCATTTAGACAGAGTTCACATCTGGGCTGTGCCTGAAATCCTTCAGAGGCTTCACAGGGAACATTTCTGTCCCTACTAAGAAAATACAAAGCCTGTAAGTTAAATATTTGGATCTGTATTTGCTTTACAAAAAAGCAAATCTGTATTAAAATGCTTTTTGATTATTTTTTTTTTTTTTTTGGAATACAGTTAAAAAATGTCAAGATGAAAATGTCCTGATATAATAAAAAAATCTATTTATTTATGTTGTACCTTATTGGAATCGAAATTAGGAATCGATAAGAATCAGAATTGATAAGCAGAAACAGTATTGTTAAAATTCCAACAAAACCCAATCTTAATGACTATGTAAAATTAGTTTATAAATGAATAAATGAATGATATTTAAACTTTTACCTTCAAAAATATACATTGAAAATATATTATTAAATTTTTATTCAATGGTTACACAATAAAGCCGCGTTTCCACCGTAATTACCCAGAACAATTTGTCCCTGGAACTTTTTCCCTCAGTCCTGTTGCTTTCTGCATTTCAATCACAGTCTAAAATACAGTGAATATGTCAAATTAGTCCGGTGACATAGGACTGCATGCAAATTTCCAGTTCCCACTGGATTTTGTCCTTCTTATAAGCTTAAAGGAGTAGTTCACTTACAAAAAAAACAAAAAACTTTTGCTGATAATTTACTCACCCCCATGTCATCCAAGATGTCTTTGTCTTTTCTTTCTTCAGTCGAAAAGAAATTAAGGTTTTTGATGAAAACATTCCAGGATTTTCTCCATATATTGGACTTCAATGGGAACCAAACGGTTGAAGGTCCAAATGAGAGTTTCAGTGCAGCTTCAAAGGGCTTTAAACGACACCAGACGATGAATAAGGGTCTTATCTAGGACCCTTCGAGTCATGACTCGAATAAAAGATTTGTTCATTTTGATGAACGAGTTTAAACAGGGAGAGTCACGCACGCTCATCACAGACAGACAAGGCTTAAACTTAAACTTTTTTGTTTATTTTTTTAAATGACCAATCGTTTTGCTAGATAAGACCCTTATTCATCGTCTGGTGTCATTTAAAGTCCTTTGAAGCTGCACTAAAACTCTCATTTGGACCTTGAACCGTTTGTTTCCCATTGAAGTCCATTATATGGAGAAAAATCCTGAAATGTTTTCATAAAAAAATAAAAATAAAATATTTTCGACTGAAGAAAGAAAGACGTGGACATCTTGGATGACATGGGGATGAGTAAATGATCAGCAATTTTTTTTTTTTTTAAGTGAACTCCTTTATTAAAGCCTTAACAAACCTCATTGTTGGTCTATTTGTCTTATTGTTAAAACTCCATTGTTGATTCAAATAGCAAACAACTCTTTCTGCACACTCTGCAACACACTTTTAAAAATGGTGGTTGAAATAATATGCTTTGTGGAGTCAACTAATCAAAATGCTGCGTGAACTTAACCAATCCGCATGTTAAACACAAGTCCCACGCCCGAAAGTTTCTGAACTTTGAAAAGTACTACCTCGTGAGCAGGGACTTTCTGAGGGACAATTTTACCTCGAACTTCATTTAAACTTCATGGTTCCTGTGTCAAAACACACTAGTACCACCCCAAAGACCCAAGTTCCTGGGGAAAGACATGTTTTTTTTTTAACCATTAAACTGAAACTTTTCTTGAAAACAGTGTACAAGTCTTTGAAAGCCATATGAAACTGACATGAATACAAATAATACATTTTTAAAACTTGGTACAGTACATATAGTGTTTTTCTAAACTAGTCTTTATTTTGAATACATGCTCTTTTGTGATGTTGTGTCTGTTGACTCACATCAGGATGTGCCAAAAATCTGCTTGTTAAGGTGGCGTGTATCAGTTTTTGGACACATCTAATGGTGATTTGCATCCTCTGACTTTAATAGAAGGAGATTGAAGCGTCTTCGAGGCAGGGTCCATTTCTCAGTCCACTCACCGAGCAAATACTGGCCCTCCGAAGAATTATGTGCTCCCATTAATACGATCACAGCAGCATATAAATATGTCAGAGGGGCACAATGAAACATACACAACGCCATTCCCAGGTGTCCCAACTAACAAAGTGCCTCCAAAGAAATCAATCTCATAAATGTATCTGTTATTATGGAATTGTTGAGCACCTCAGCACGCTCGCCAAAGATCTGCTGCAAGAACGGTGTCGGCTGAGAATATAGAGTGTGTTTTGTGTGTGTGTGTGTTTGCTAGATATACCTCTTTCAGTATGTTTGTCCCTATCTCATACTGCTGGTGTGCAGAGGCCTGCTGGTTTAGGCTTGTTTATGGTCGATTTCATCAGCCGATTCCCCGCTTGTCTGCACACACTGAGCCGGGTTTAGGGTGAGTTGCTTTATTGGAGAGCTGTAGGGACAGTCACACTTCTCTTTTCATCCTCCTCAAGATGGACAGAGCTCTTGCTGTGCTACCTTTCTATCTTTTTCTTTCTCTTTCTCAGACTCCTTCTCTCCATCCCGAGTGGCTTATTTTTGCGCCATTGTCAGGATGTTGTTGGCATGACTCCGGCCTTGTAATCGGCCTGTCTTCCTCTGTCCTCTCCTCTCTTATCACCTGTCAAAGCTCAGGCAAGCAGGAAACAAAGTGCTAAACACTGACCTACGTGAAGAGCTCAGCCTTTCAGATTTGAATTGCTAATTTTGCAATTGCACTTCAGTTATTTGCATCCAAGGCATTTAGTGGGCCGTCTAGACAAGAACTCTGTACCAAAACTTAGTGTGCTGCCTCAGTGTGGTGCCTTTTAAGGTAGCAACTAACTAACATGGAACATCATTAATCGGACTGATTTGGAAAAATGTATGTAGGCAGCAAGTCAACGCACCTCACAAGCTGACTATATACACTAGTCAAGTCAAGTCACATTCATTTATATAGTGCTTTTCACAATACAGATTGTATCAAAGCAGCTTCACAGCTTTACACTTTCAGCTTAACATGAAAGTAGTACAACAC